>WNYA01000991.1:0-18733 GCA_019512145.1 Engystomops pustulosus | reverse complement strand
GTGCTGCTCCCCGGTGTCTCTGTGCTGCTCCTCGTTGTCTCTGTCCTGCTCACCGTGTTCTGCAATGTGTTCTTCACACATATATATTGTTCTTCACATACTATTTTGTTCGCACCGTTCCGCGCGTATCTTCCGACAAGTAAGCAGATGTGCCGAACATCTGTAATCTATTCTTCACTGTGTTCTTTACTGTGTTTTTCACTTAAATGATCCTGTGTTCACTGTTTTTATTCTATTCTTCATTGTTCTTCACTGTGTTTTTTTAATTAAATGCTCGATCTCGAGCAGGGGAAATACTCGTCCGAGCAACGAGCCGTCTCGAGTACCTTAATGCTCGAACGAGCATCAAGCTCGGACGAGCATGTTCGCTCATCTCTAGTCGCTAACAGATGGAGACCCCAGATGGTCCAGACCCAGAAGGGAAGGGTCACAAACAGTAGCCGGAATGATGAGACCCCACATGGTCCAGAGCCAGAGGGCAGGGTCACTAACAGAAGCCAGAATGATGTGACCCCACGTGGTCCAGAGCCAGAGGGAAGGGTCACTAACAGAAGCCGGAATGATGGGACCCCAGATGGTCCAGAGTCTGAGGGAAATGTCACTAATAGAATCCAGATTGATGAGACCCTAGATGGTCCAGAACTAGAAGGGAAGGGTTGCTAACAGAAGCCAGAATGATGACACCCTAGAAGGTCCAGAGCCAGAGGAAAGGATCACTAACAGAAGCCAGAATGATGACACCCCGGATGGTCCAGAGTCATGAGGAATGGTCACTAAAAGAAACCGGATGAATAGAAAGTGGAAAGTTCAGAGCAGCACAGCAATCCTGGTGGGTGCAAAGTCCATATGTCCTCTGGCGGGAGGGCTTCAATATATATTTTCAAGAATAGGCAGCACTCCAAAGTAGGTGTTCAAAAAACGGGGTGTCTTTATTCCATGTGCGACGTTTCAGCTCAAAGAGATGCTTGAGAAAGGCTCTTTGAGCTGAAACGTCGCACACGGAATAAAGACACCCCGTTTTTTGAACACCTACTTTGGAGTGCTGCCTATTCTTAAAAATATAAAAGAAACCGGAGTGATGAGACTCCAGATGGACCAGAACAAGAGGGAAGGATCAATAACAGAAACTGGAATACTGAAACCCCAGATGGTCCAGAGCCAGGGGGAAGGGTCAGTAACAGAAGCCGGAGTGATGAGACCCTAGATGGTCCAGAGCCAGGGGGAAGGGTCAGTAACAGAAGCCGGAGTGGTTAGACCCCCGACAGTCCAGAGAGATGGGTCACTAACAGAAGCTGGTCCTAAAGAGATGTGCAATGAGGATGTGTATAGTTACCAGAAGCATTGGGACATGTTCTTCACATGGTGCGCTGCCCTGGATGTTAGAATTGTTGTTATTGTGCTGCAGAGGTCAAGCAATTTTACAAACTTGGATGAAAAAATAACTGATGCTTTTTACTCTAGGTCTATGTGCTTTATAGTTAAGCATATATCGTGTGCACATGAGGAGACCTGCACTGAACACATAGACCTGAAGAATAAAGGACAAGGTTAATTTTAGGCTCCAAATATAATAGAGACCTCAGAGGAACTGCTGATAAGTCACATAGATGTAGCTTCAAAGCATGGTACTTATCATGGGGGACTTCCATTGTCACAACTAGTCCTGGGACACTATTATAACAACCGAAAAATCTTTAACTGCAGGAATAAATCACTATCTTGTCAAATATCTCCACTCAAAAGAGTAGGAAGGCCCCAGAAACATCAAAATAACCCCCATCAAGCATCCATAGAAGAGCACAAATATGCCTCAATCGATAAATAAATCAGAATCTATAAAACAGCAAATACATAAATACTAAAAAAAAAAAACATTAAAAAAAGGACATCTAAAAACAAACGCAAATACGGACAGTGTGGGAAAACTGGAGGGGTAGACTGTTACATGTATATACAACGCTGGTGTTGGCCAAACACTATCCAGGCCAATGTAACATTATATATGACGGGTGCTGCTATTGCGACATTCCCAATATAGAAAAGTCATATTGTACAATGTATAAACGCATATTCAGACATATGTCACAAACACAAAAGTATTAACCAGTACCCACCAGACGCCATGACAGCCCTACCAGTACACACTGTCCGACACCCCAACGCACGTTTCGCACCCTGCTTCGTCAGGGGGTGTGTGGTCCGTGTGTAACACTCAACCTTAAATCTAAAGTGGACAGGTGAACTACATACCGCAATCAGTGCTAAGTCGGCGCATGTGCGGAGACCACGGCTGTCCCGCCTCCGGCGTCAGCGTCACGGAATCTGCGACTCCAAGAGGGTATCGCGAGGTCCTGATTGACACCAGCCGGAAGCGGAAGGGACCACAGGACTCCAGCATGCGCACAGCACCTTGCGGCGGCCATTTTTTAGAAGCCCGTTCAATTGTACAGAGTGGCCATCTTGGATGGGACAAAATCCATCATTCGACACATCTAGATGACATAAATGGTACCAGCTGATGGAGAATATATACTAAGGATATATGTGGTAATTTCAGATGCATCATTACATGATATTAGTGCATAGAACATCAATTAGTTTATAAATACATCAATAAGAAATAAATACAAAAATCAATGAAGAATGAAAATTAGAGTGAAGTGACCATAAAAAATTGTGGGAGGAGATATCCCGAGAGTTAGGGCGGAAACCCTAAATCTTGATATCATTGAAAATGTGCCGATTGGATTCTGTTTCTCTAAGTGATAATGACTATTTTGTAACATGCGATATTGAATCGCTATATACCGCAATTGATCGTGAACAGGGTATATGTGCTGTCCGATACTTCTTGAGGTCAGCAAGTTTGGAACCGGATCTCATTGAATTTATCCTGATTTTGTTGAATTTTGTGTTGTATCACAATTTCTTTTTGTTCAAGGACCAGTATTTTCTACAAATTCGCGGGGTGGCTATGGGGGTGGCATGTGGCCCCTCATATGCCAACCTGTTTTTGGGATTCTGGGAACAACACCTCACCCTGCCAGATGATGAATGTGGACGTGTCCTTATTTGGATGCGTTTTATTGATGATATCATGTTCATCTGGCAGGGTGAGGTGGAGGAGCTTCAGCGGTTTATTCTCTCCCTTAATGATGACCAGTTGAATATTAGGATTACATCGAGATTCCACTCCGAGTGGATAGATTTTTTTGGATTTAAAGATCTCTAAAGGATGTGATGGATTTGTCAATACTGAAATTTACAGAAAAGAGACAGCGGTTAATGCCCTCCTTAATGCCAAGTCATCTCATCCCCCACAGGTGATTAGAGCAATCCCGACGGGACAATTTTTAAGAACAAAAAGAATATGCTCTACACCGGAAGCATTCGAACGTCAATCTCAGGAACTCGTCGAGCGGTTTCGGGTAAGAGGATACAAAATGGACAATATCAAAGGGGGCCATCCCAGAGCCCAGGCAACGAATAGATCAACCCTGCTACAGACGAATCCTAAGAAGCCTAGGGATTATCAGGTAAGGCTTATAACTAGATATCGTGCCCAATGGCACATGAGATGAGGGATGTGCTGCAAAGATTCTGGCCCTTGCTACATACAGATAAGGAGATTAGCAACTTTGTTGCTAACAACAACTCAGTCACTCCCCGTAGATCATCCAATTTGACAGATCAGCTTGTTAAAAGTCACTATGTATCCAATACCTCACAATATTTTTTCAACTCTAAGGGTCCACGATGGGGCTCTTTTCAGTGTGCGGATTGTAGTGCATGTTCCCTAATGGAGAAAAGCAACTACTTTTCTGATTCCTCGGGACAAAATGAATATAAGATTGTACATCACATCACTTGCAGAACATCTAATGTGGTGTATTATGCACAGTGTCCTTTTGGACTTATTTACATCGGGCTGACATCTCGAGAATTGAGCGTCAGGATATTGGAGCACATTAGGGACATTAAAAATGCCATCACCGCAATGGACTCTGAGGAACTGAGCAAATTGAAAACTGTACCAAGACATTTCTTGGAATTCCATAGTGGAAATTGGAGACTTCTCAGATTCCGGGGCATTGATGAAGTGTCCCTGGGATGTCGAGGAGGTGACCTTAAGAGAATCTTAGCCCAACGAGAATTAAAGTGGATCACAGTGTTGCGGACGGTAACACCAAGGGGTCTAAATGAGGCAACGTCCTTAGCTCCCTTTTTGGGGTAGATTGCGATTTTGACTGGCACTGTAGTACATTTAGTTAGTGTGTATCCGACCTTTGTTAATGTTTTGATGTTTTTGACATATGTTTTGCAGGTCACTATGAACAAGATGTGGATGATTAGAAGCAGTGGATAGGATCCTATACGGACTTAAGAGAAAACATTTTTTTAAAACAACAGTGATCATCTTGGGAGGTGCATTTGGATTCCATAAGGGACATTTTGGGGCCAATAGATATTGGTGTTTGATGATGAGACTAAAATGCTCGGGTGCTCGTTATTCGAGACGAACTTTTCCCAATGCTCGAGTGCTCGTCTCGAATAAAAGACGGTAACAATGGTCCCCTCTTCTGTCTCGCCAACATTCTCCTCCTCTTCCTCCTCATCCTCCTCCACCTCCTCCGATATGCGCTGAGAAACAGACCTAAGGGTGCTTTGGCTATCAACAAGGGAATCTTCTTCCCCCATCTCTTGTGACGAGCGCAAAGCTTCCGACTTCATGCTGACCAGACGAGTGGGGGGGTTAGGCGGGTTTACAGGCCAAGCAGCGGGATGTTGAGGCTGATGATGGCGGCATCGCCACTGACCATCTGTGTTGACTCCTCGAAGTTACTCAGCACCTGACAGATATCAGACGTCCACTCCTCATTGTAGACTTGAGGAAGCTGACTGACCTGACTACCAGTTCTGGTGGAAGTTGACATCTGGCAGTCTACAGAGGACGCCCTCTGCACTGCTGGTAAACTCTGGATAACATGGTGAATGTTGAATTCCACCTCGTGGGCACGTCGCACAACAGTCAGTGAGCGGGCAGTTGGAGGCGGCGCTGCGCTGCCCTGAGAGTGGCAGCATCTATGCTGGACTTCCTGAAATGCGCACAGATGCGGCGCACCTTCGTGAGCAAATCAGACAGATTGGGGTATGTCTTGAGGAAACGCTGAACTATGAGATTTAACACATGGGCCAGGCATGGCACATGTGTCAGTCTGTCGAGTTGCAGAGCCGCCACCAGGTTACGGCCGTTGTCACACACAACCATGCCTGGCTTCAGGTTCAGCGGTGCCAGCCACAGATCAGTCTGCGCCGTGATGCCCTGTAATAGCTCTTGGGCGGTGTGCCTTTTATCGCCTAGGCTCAGCAGTTTGAGCACCGCCTGCTGTCGCTTAGCGATGGCACTGCTGCTGTGCCTAGAGCTACCGACTGATGGCGCCATGCCCACGGATGGTAATTCGGAGGAGGAGGTGGAGAAGGGGTTGGAGGAGGAGGAGGCATAGTAGGCCTTTGAGACCTGGACCGAGGTAGGCCCCGTAATCCTCGGCGTCGGCAGTATATGACCAGCCCCAGGGTCAGACTCGGTCCCAGCCTCCACCAAGTTAACCCAATGTGCCATCAGCAATATATAGTGGCCCTGCCCGGCAGCACTCGTCCACGTGTCCGTGGTCAGGTGGACCTTGTCAGAAACGGCGTTGGTCAGGGCACGGATGATGTTCTCTGACACGTGCTTGTGCAGGGCTGGGATGGCACATCGGGAAAAGTAGTGGCGGCTGGGGACCGAATACCGAGGGGCGGCCGCCGCCATGAGGTTTCGAAAGGCCTCAATCTCTACCAGCCTATAGGGCAGCATCTCCAGGCTAAGCAATTTGGAGATGTGGACGTTGAGGGCTTGGGCGTGTGGGTGGGTTGCACTATACTTCCTTTTGCGCTCCAGCGTCTGGGGTATGGAGAGCTGAACGCTGGTGGAAGCTGTGGAGGATCGTGGAGCCAAAGATGGGATTTTGGCACGGGAGGTGTTTGGGCCATGGTCCTGGGCAGGGGGCTAACTAGCAGATGACACAGGGGAAGGAGCAGTGGTGTGCCCGGCCAGAGGTGAACAGGCTTGGTGCCATTGAGTGGGGTGTTTAGCATTCATATGCCTGCGCATACTGGTGGTAGTTAAGCTAGTAGTGGTGGAACCCTGTTGATGCTGGCTTGAGCGACAGGTTGAAACCACAGTCCGTCGGTCATCCGGTGTTTCTTTAAAGAACCTCCAGACTTATAAAATCTAGCCACTCGCCACGGGAGCTTGACTACGGGCACATTTGGGCTGATAGCACCAGCTCTGGCCCTCTCCGTCTGGCCCCCACTCACTCTTCCAACTGTTTCGCTATAGGACTCGCTCCTCTCAGAATCACGTGTGTTCACCCGGCCTATCAACCCATCTGGGTCTGTCCCCTCATAAATACTCCGTATCCCTTAGTCTGCTCCCCCCTCGCGACTTCCTGCCCTGACAACAACTTTACCACGTCTGACACCAGTGTCTCCTCAGCGTCCGACACCCTCTGACACACTTCTCCACACGTAATAATGTCTATCACCCACAAGACTGACGACCGGTGGAAAAAACTGCGGCATCGGAAAATAGCTCAGCAAGCAACCCGGACGAGTGGTTTGTGACTGAGGGAAGTGTCCAGAAAACAGTTCCTGCGAGGAGTCCGGTGTCAAATTTGCCAAAGTTTTGCAGGGGGGGGGGCGGCATGCTGGGGGGACGGACGCTGGAATGGCACGGCGTCGGGGCAGGAGGGAGATGCTGATTTGCCGGTGACAATTGGGGGACTGCGTTGGAAGACTGCTGGTGGACAACATTGCTAGAAGCATTGTGCCGCAATCCACGACCATCACCTGTTCAGACTGTTCTGGCCTCAAACGTTCGTCTACCACGAGTCCCAGTTAACTGAGACATGATGAACCCTAGGGAAGTTTGTAGCTCTGCGGCGTTCCCTGCTTCCCTCATCAGCAGGTGGTTCTCACCCGCCACCGGAGGACAGACGGCGCCCCTTCTGCACCCCCCACCCTGCAAACGTAGCCGTCAGCCCACTTTGTCCTCCCATCGTCTCGGCCCTGTGCCAGTTGCCTCTCTACCGTTTTAGCCCTCGGGTTTTAAACATTTTCAAAAATCTAATTAAACTAAAAAATTTTTTTTTTGTGTGTTTTTTGTGTTTTTTTTTTTAACAGAAGACGATGCTATCCTATTGCATGGACCTCTAAGTTTCTAACATACACTACGACAGCACACCAACGTGGAATTTGTGCGGTGCCTGATGCTTTGAGTTATAAAGAGAAAAATAAACTAAAAAAAAGAAATCAGCAGACTCTCTCCTAATCAAATCATAACCCCCTATAACATTGGTCCCTCTTCGGTGTTTGACGGTGTATGCTGTGTCCACTAACGAGCTAAACACAAAACACGTCGGCAGGTCCCCAGCAAATTCCTCAAACAATAGGTACTAGCTGCACTACGTGCCAGCAAGCCCACCACAAGCAAATCAAAAAAAAAGTATCAAAGTCTAGTATGTGAGCCCTACGAAGGGGCTGGCTGGGTTCTTGTGAATCCATCCTGGCCTATACACTCATTATAATAGAACAGCCTAACGCTTTCCCGGACCAGCAGCAGCTCTCTCCCTAGCGGCATCCAGACACAGAATGATCCGAGCAGCGCGGGCAGCGGCTAGTCTATCCCAGGGTCACCTGATCTGGCCAGCCAACCACTGCTATCGACGTGTAAGGGTACCACGTCATGCTGGGTGGAGTGTAGAGTCTCCTGGCTTTCAAATATTCGCAATACACTTCACACTGTGTATACAATTTATTTATTTTTTTTTACACATTTTCTTGGCACTTTTTGCACTTTTGGCGCTAGCACTTTATTTGGTTTGTATAATTCAAACCTCTTCCCCTTTTTTTCATTTCTTTCTTCACTTTCCAATCATTTACACTTGCCACAATTTCATATTTATAAAAATAAGGATGAAAAAGTCTGGAAAAAGGATATATTTTTATCTTTTTTGGCACAATAAATTTTTGCATCATTTTCATTTATTGTTTAGCACATTTTCAATGATATCAAGATTTAGGGTTTCCGCCCTAACTCTCGGGATATCTCCTCCCACAATTTTTTATGGTCACTTCACTCTAATTTTCATTCTTCATTGATTTTTGTATTTATTTCTTATTGATGTATTTATAAACTAATTGATGTTCTATGTACTAATATCATGTAATCATGTATCTGAAATTACCACATATATCCTTAGTATATATTCTCCATCAGCTGGTACCATTTATGTCATCTAGATGTGTCGAATGATGGATTCTGTCCCATCCAAGATGGCCACTCTGTACAATTGAATGGGCTTCTAAAAAATGGCCGCCGCAAGGTGCTGTGCGCATGCTGGAGTCCTGTGGTCCCTTCCGCTTCCGGCTGGTGTCAATCAGGACCTCGCGATACCCTCTTGGAGTCGCAGATTCCGTGACGCTGACGCCGGAGGCGGGACAGCCGTGGTCTCCGCACATGCGCCGACTTAGCACTGATTGCGGTATGTAGTTCACCTGTCCACTTTAGATTTAAGGTTGAGTGTTACACATGGACCACACACCCCCTGACGAAGCCGGGTGCGAAACGTGCGTTGGGGTGTCGGACAGTGTGTACTGGTAGGGCTGTCATGGCGTCTGGTGGGTACTGGTTAATACTTTTGTGTTTGTGACATATGTCTGAATATGTGTTTATACATTGTACAATATGACTTTTCTATATTGGGAATGTCGCAATAGCAGCACCCGTCATATATAATGTTACATTGGCCTGGATAGTGTTTGGCCAACACCAGCGTTGTATATACATGTAACAGTCTACCCCTCCAGTTTTCCCACACTGTCCGTATTTGCGTTTGTTTTTAGATGTCCTTTTTTTTAATGGGGGTTTTTTAGTATTTATGTATTTGCTGTAATATAGATTCTGATTTATTTATCGATTGAGGCATATTTGTGCTCTTCTATGGAAGCTTGATAGGGGTTAGTCCTGGGACACTGCTGGACCTGGGGAATAGTGACCACAATATCAGTGATTTTCTATTACGCTTTACTAAGAGAAACAAGTAAACGTCAATGTGGTGAGTAATCCTGTAAGGAGAGCAATAAGTGAGAAAGATAAAGCATATAAAGGGGTTTTCCCATCTGGACATTTACATTTTAATTAAATTCATTTGCCCCATGTAAACATTTCTTCAATTGGATGTTAATTAAAAAAATGTTCCTGTGTGAAGATAATTTCTCATAAATGTTGTCATGTTGTCCCTTAGAAACGAGATGGCTTCCTCGGATACGACCTCGGATACGACCAGGTCACACTCTCTGGCAGCGGTGGCCAGACTTGCGCTATAGAGTCCTTCCGGACCACCAGGGTTCAGCAACCATTACTATAGGACGGCTGTGTGACCTGCAGTAACTCCCCGACATTTTATATACAATAACCTTTTTGTTTCTTTGTGCAATCCCTCCAGCCGAGGTTCTCGTTTCTAAGGGACAACATGGCTACATTTATGTGAAATTATCTTCACACAGGAACATTTTTATTAATAACATCTAATTGAAGAAATGTTTATATATGGCAGATTAATTAAAGTGAATGTGAGTGCCCAGATTAGAATACCCCTTTAAGGTATTAAAATGTGAAGGTAGCGATGAGGCATTAAAGGATTATTGAGAGATAACCTCTGAGATAGACAAATCACAAGGCCCAGATGGCATACACCCATGGGGTCTGCATGAACTATGTGCCATGATGACAGACCAGTATTTTTAATATTTAGTGATTCCCTGAAGAATGGTTATGTTCCACAGGACTGGAGAATAGAAAATGTGGTCCCAATATACAAAAAAGGATCAAAAAGTGATCCTGGAAACTACAGACCTGGGAAAATATTTGAGGGGTTTGTTAGAGATGCTATCCTGGAGTATCTCACTGTGCACAACCTTATAACCCAATATCAGCATGGGTTTATGAGAGATCGGTCCTGTCAGACTAATCTGATTGGTTTCTACAAGGAGGTAAGTTCCAGACTGGATCTGGGGGACGCTGTGGATGTTGTATATCTGGACTTTTCAAAGGCATTTGGCACAGTGCCGCATAAAAGGTTGGTACAAAAAAAAAGAGACTGCTGGGACTACGGTAAAATCTGTGTATTTGAGCAAGTATTTGCCTTAGTGACATAAACAGAGGGTCGTCATTAATGGCACATTCTCAGATTGGGTTGACGTTACCAGTGGAGGCCACAGGGGTCAGTATTGGGGCCACTTTTTAATATTTTTATTAATGACCTTGTAGTGGGTTTACACAGGCAAGTTTCAATATTTGCAGATGATACTAAGCTCTGTAAAGTAATAAATACTGAGGTCTATAGTTTAGCATTACAGAGGGATTTGTGGAAGCTTGAGGGATGGGCAGAGAAATGGCTGATGAGGTTTAATGTAGATAAATGTAAAGTTATGCACTTGGGCCATGGAAACAAAAAGTATAATTATGTTCTAAACAGTCAATTACTTTATAAAACTGGAGCTGAAAAGGACTTGGGGTATTGGTGGATGGTAAACTTGATTATAGTGACCACAGCCAGGCGGCTGCTGCTAAAGCAAATGCAATTATGGGATGTATCAAGAGAGGAATAGAGTCTCATAATAAAGACATAGTTTTGCCCTTATACAAATCCCTGGTCAGACCACACATGGAATATTGTGTACAGTTTTGGGCACCAGTGTATAAAAAGGATATAGTAGAACTGGAACGGGTGCAGAGGAGAGCAACCAGGATTATTAGGGGAATGGGGGGATAGGAATAACGGAAGATAAAACTTGGGGATTATTTCAGTTTAGAAAAATACGACTGAGGGACCTCATTACAATGTCAAATACTGATCACGGACAGTACAAGGATTCTCCAAAGATCTTTTTATACCTAGCGACTGGATCAGGAACAAGGGGGACATCCTTCCCGGAGGAGGCCTAGCAGGCTTACCCTAGAGGAGAGGAAGGTTCTAGCCATCACCATAGCAGGGGGATGCACTGGGGAGGGGTCATCCGGGGGGACAGGGGCATCCCCTACACTAGAGAGGAGAGGAGGTTCTATCATCACCATAGACAGGGGGCATCCTCTAAACCTAGAGAGAGGAGGGTCTACCATCACCATAGACAGCGGGCATCCTTACACCTAGAGGAGAGGAGGAGTTCAACCATCACCATAGACAGGGGCATCTATTACACCCTAGAGAGAGGAGGTTCTACCCATCACATAGACAGGGGCATCTCTACACCTAAGGAGAGGAGGTTAATACCATCACACCTAGACAGGGGCATCCTCTACACCTAGAGGAGGGAGGTGTTACCCTCACACCATATCAGAGGGGCATCCTCTGACACTACAGGAGAGGAGGGTTATACCATCACCATAGACAGGGGACATCCTCTACACCTAGAGGAGAGGAGCGTTCTACCATCACCATAGACAGGGGGGGCATCCTCTACACCTAGAGGAGAGGAGGTTCTACCTCACCATGACAGGGGGCATCCTCTTACACTAGAGGAGAGGAGGTTCTTATCTCAACCATAGACAGGGGGCATCCTCTACACCTAGGGATAGGAGGTCTACATCGCAATAGACAGGGGGGAATCTCTCACACTAGAGGAAGGGAGGTCTACCATCACCATAGACCGGGGGATCCTCTACACCTAGAGGAAGGAGGTTTCTACCATCACATAGACAGGGGGGATCCTCTACACCTAGGGAGGAGGAGGGTCTACCATCACCTAGACAGGGTGCATCCTTACACCTAGAGGAGAGGACGGTTCTATCATCACCATAGACAGGGGGCATCCTCACACCTAGAGGAAGGAGGGTCTACAATCACCATAGACAGGGGGAATCCCTCTACACCTAGAGGAAGAGGAGGGTCTCTCCTACCATAGACAGGGGCATCCTCTACACCTAGGGGGTGGAGAGGTTACTACCAATCACCTTAGACAGGGGGGCATCCTCACCACCTAGAGGAGATGAGGTTATCCATCACCTAGACAGAGGACATCCTCTACACCTAGAGGAGAGGACGGTTCTACCATCATATAGACAGGGGGCATCCTCTACCCTAGGGAGAGGAGGTTTACCATCACACATGAGAAGGGCCTCCTCATACCTAGAAGAGAGGGAGTTTCTACCATCACCATAGACAGGGGGCATCCTCTACACCTAGAGGAGAGGAGGTTCCCATCACCACTAGACAGGGGGCATCCTCAACACCTAGAGGGAAGAGAGGTTTACCATCAACATAGACAGGGGGCATCCTCTACACCTAGAGGAGAGGAGGTTTCTAACATACACATAGACAGTGACATCCTCTACACCTAGAGGAGAGGAGGTTCTACCATCACCATAGACAGGGGGACTCATTACAACCTAGAGGAGAGGAGGTTCTTACCATACACCATAGACAGGGGGCATCCTCTACAACTAGAGAGAGGAGGTTCTACCATCCACCATAGACAAGCGGGCATCATCTACACCTAGAGGAGAGGAGGTTTTACCATCACCATAGACAGCGGGCATCATCTACACCTAGAGGAAGAAGGTTTCTACCATCACCATAGACAGGGACATCTCTCCACCTAGAGGGAGAGGAGGTTCTACAATCACCATAGACAGGGGGCACCTCTACACCTAGAGGAGAGGAGGTTCTACCATCACCATAGACACGCGGGCATCATCTACACCTAGGGGAGAGGAGTTCTACCATACCATAGACAGGGACATCATTACACCTGAGGAGAGGAGGTTGGACCATCACCACGAGTCTTTAGTAAGGGTAGTGAGTAGAGTGAGCGAGTATACTCGCTCCGACTGATGGTCGTTTGAGTATTGGTACTCGAGACGGCTGTTGCTCGGACGAGATTTTCCCTGCTCGGAGATCGAGCATTAATTAAAAAAACACAGTGAAGAACATGAAGGAATAGAATAAAAACAGTGAACAACAAGTGAACACAGGACATTTAAGTGAAAAACACAGTGAAGAACCAGTGAAGAATAGATTACAGATGGCGGCACATCTGTTTACTTGTCGGAAGATACGGGCGGAACGGTGCGAACAAAATAGTATGTGAAGAACAATATATATGTGTGAAGAACACGGTGAGCAGCACAGAGACATGGGGCAGCGGCAGCACGGAGACATCGAGAGGGCACGGGGAGACATCGAGGGCACGGAGACACGAGGGCACGGAGACAGTCGAGGGGCAGAGACATCGAGAGGGCACGGAGAATCGAGGGCAGGGAGAATCGAGGGACACGGAGACATTCGAGGGCCGGGACATCGGGGCACGGGGAGACATCACGGGGAGACATCGAGGGGCACGGAGACTGAGGGCACGGAGACATCGAGGGCACGGGGAGACATCGAGGGGCACGGGGGAGAACACGAGGGCACGGAGACATCGAGGGGCACGGGAGACATCGAGGGGCACGGGAGACATCGAGGGGCACGGAGACATCGAGGGGGCCACGGAGGACATCGAGGGGCACGGAGACCTGGAGGGCCAGCGGCAGCACAGAGACATGGGCAGCGGCACGGAGAACAGCAGGAGCGGCACGTGACACGGGGGCACGGAGGAACATCGAGGGGCAAACGGGAGACATCGAGGGGCACGGCAGACCATCGAGGGGCAACGGTGGAGACATCGAGGGCACGGGGAGACATCGAGGGGCCACGGAGACATCGAGGGGGCACGGAGACATCGAGGGGCGGAGACATCCGAGGGGCACGGAGAAAACCCCCATCGAGGGGCACGGAGACATCGAGGGGCACGGAGACATCGAGGGGCACGGAGACATCGGGGAGACTTCAGTGGAAGAAGAGCAGCGGATCCCGGGACAGCGTATCTCCCGACAAGTAAGCAGATGTGCAGAACATCTGTAATCTATTCTTCACTGTGTTTTTCACTTAAATGATCCTGTGGTCACTGTTTTTATTCTATTCTTCACTGTTCTTCACATCTGCTAACTTGTCGGGAGATAATATACGCACGGAACAGTGAAGAATAGATTGCAGATGTTTGCATACATCTGCTAACTTATCAGAAGACATTCTTTTTCAATTAATTAACACATTTTATTCCCGAACCATGGTCCCTTTGAAAAATGCTCGAGTCTCCCATTGACTTCAATGGGGCTCGTTATTCGAGACGAGCACTCGAGCATCTGGAAAAGTTCGTCTCGAATAACGAGCACTCGAGCATTTTAGTGCTCGCTCATCTCTAGTAGTGAGACTATGGAACTCTCTGCCTCATTAGGTTGTTAAGGAGGCCTCTATGTACATGTTGAAGAAAGGCCTGGATAACTTTCTGGAGAGCAAAAATATCACAGGTTATGGGGATAAAACATTTATTTAATTCTTAAAGGTTGGACTTGATGGACTTATATACTATGATATTATGAACATTGTTGATGACCTTATAGGAGACCCCTGGAAGGAACAGCAGCACAATTTTATATAACAAGCGTGATATATCCAAACTGTATTTAACAACTGAGATGTCATAGACTGTACCCACATCTGAAATGTCATAGATCGCATACATCAACTGAGATGTTCTAGACTGTATCCCATCGTTTATACATCCTGGACTGTATCCCACTGTTGGGGTGTCCTAGACTGTTTATCTCCACTGATGTGTCCTAGACCGTATCCCACCATTGACGTCTCTTCACCACTGAGGCATCTTGGACTTTATCACACCACTGAGATGTCCTAGATTGTTCTTCACCACTGAACAGTCCCAAACTGTATCAAACCACTGAGGTGTCCTAGATTAAATTCCACCACTGAGTGCCCTAGACTGTATCCCATCACTGAGGCATGATGCATTAATCAAAGGTCCAAGTCCAAGTGGCAGATTAAGTGTCCCATGGACCCTGGGCTGTTCACAGAACCAGCCCTCCCCCCAGGCACCCAAACCAACCAACGTATAACATTAGATCCTCATACCTGAGGCCTAATCTCATCCTCCCAAGGACACCACCGAAGATCGTGCATTTGATGAAATATCCACAGCAGTGCCCTCTTTTAATAAAAAGGTCCTCAACAGAATGCCCCCTTTACATAAATGCCCACAGCAGAGCCCCTTTTAGTAAAATGTCCACAGCAGCGCCCTACTTTAATAGAATGTTCATAGCAGATGCCCCCTACACAGAACTGTCCATAGAAGGGCCCCCTTTAGGGAAATGTTCACAGCAGAGAACCCTTTAATGAAATGTCCCCAGTAGATCCCCTCTTTACTGAAATGTACACAGCAGAGCCCCCTTTACACAAATGTTTCTTACACAAAGAAAAAAAAAAAAAACAATATACTCACCTCCGGCTTCTTCTTCGCCGTACCGGGGAGAAGGAGCCAGAAGTTGAGCATAGAGTTGTTTTTAACCTAGAGATCTTGATATAGGGCCTGGGTATGGGCAGGCGTGGGCCTCTGGGTAGCCCATCCATAACACTTACATGAATATTCGCCATTGCCCCAAATATATTACATGCCATGCTACACCCCAATATATTACATGCCACAATCCTCCCGAATGTATTACATGCACCTCTGAATATATTCAGACAATGGGACGACAGGTCTAGAAGGGGTCATCCAGAACTTACACGGAAAGGAGAAGTGGCTACTGTGGTTACAGCAGAAATTGGTTTTGACTCCATATCAGTCATTTACCCAATACAAAGAGATAACTTTACACATAACGGTCTCACCTTTCCTGAGAAATCGGTCTCTATAGTAGAGAGATTGGTGCTCACGCTACATACTATGCACCGGAGGAGAAATTAATGATCTTTTATCTTGTTTCATTAACTTCCAGTGCAAAAAGCAGAAGGTAATGGTGAGAGGTGACCAGGGATCTAACATTCCCATTACTACCTACTGAAAGGGACATATTAGCATGAGTATATGATGAGGAGCATGAAAAGAAGAAGGAAGGGTCACTAACAGAAGCCGGAGAGATGAGACCTCAGAGGGAGGGCTCGCCAACAGTAGCCAGAGAGATGAGACCTCAGATGGTCCAGAGCCAGTAGGAGGGTGTCCTAGACTGTATCCCACCACTGAAGTGTCCTAGACTGTATCCCACCACTAAGGTGTCCTAGACTGTATCCCACCACTAAGGTGTCCAAGACTGTATCCACCACTGAGATGTCCCAGACTGTATCCACCACTGAGGTGTCCCAGACTGTATCCCACCACTGAGGAGTCCTAGACTGTATCCCACCACTGGTATATAGTAAGGGGTCAGTGTTAGGCAGTATATAGCTGTATATAGTAAGGGGTCAGTGTTAGGCAGTATATAGCTGTATATAGTAAGGGGTCAGTGTTAGGCAGTATATAGCTGTATATAGTAAGGGGTCAGTGTCAGGCAGTATATAGCTGTATATAGTAAGGGGCAGTGGCGTAACAACAGCCGTAGCAGCCGTAGCGGTTGCTACGGGGCCCGGGCGGCACAGGGGCCCGGGATGAACAGCTGAGAAAAAATGTATAAATTCTATTTTCTTGTGCCCATCCTTCCAGTGGGACCTCCCTTGTACATTAATACGGGCCCCTGTGCCGCCCACCTTATCTGCGGCCGGCCGACTCTTCATTTGTGGCCACTCCGCCCACTTCATTTGGTGCTGACTGCACCTGACAGCTCCAAGGCCTGGCAATTTCATCTGGCGCCTACTCGGTCCGCGGGCGCCCCCCAGCCTACTTTAACAGCGGCCACCCGGCCCAGTACGTGCGCGGCTGCGGGTATGGCTGCCCAATCAACTCAAAACCACGCCGGCCCAGTATGTGCGCGGCCGGCCCACACCGTTCACGGCTGCCCGACCTGCTCACTTCATCCGCAGGCGCCTTCTACTTCCATTGCTTCCCGGGCGCGTAGGCCTGCGCAATGCCAAAGCCACCTATCAGCCCGAAGAAACCGCCACCCGCCGGCATGATGCTACAGCAGCAGCCGATCAGCAAGAAAGGTAAGTCCCTATATATCTATGTATTGTTATATGAATGTATGCTGTATGTGTGTATTTACTGTACAGTATATCTTGTATGTATGTGTGTATGGGCTGTATGTGTGTGTATGTGCTGCATATACCATATGAATGTGTGTATATACTGCATCTATACGCAGTATGTGTGTAAACGCTGTATATACTATATGTGTCTGCTGTAAATACTGTATGTATGTGTGTATGGGCTGTATGTGTGTATATGCTGTATGTATATGCTGTATGTGTGTATATGCTGTATGTATATGCTGTATGTGTGTGTGTTTGCTGTTTGTGTGTATGTGCTGTATATACCATATGAATGTGGTATATGAAGATTATTATTATTATTATTATTATTAATGTGTGTATATACTGCATCTATACGCAGTATGTGTGTAAACACTGTATATACTATGTGTATGTGCTGTATATAGTGTATGTATGTGTGTATGCCGTATATATATGTGTTATTTGTGTATACACTGTATATACTGTATGTATGTGTAAATATGCTGTATATAGATTCAGTATGTGTGTATATGGTGTTTTTATACTGCATGTATGTGTATACACATTGAGTGTATGCTGCATGTTTAAGAATGATGTATGTATGCTATATGTATGTATGTAAACAGTATATATGCAACTTTGCATATATACTGTATGAGGCTACATTCACATGATGTATGCCCGCCACACCGTAGTACTACGGTATGGTGGGCATACATCGGTGCTGCGGAGAGCAGCAGGGGAAGAGCACAGCTCACCCCGTTCCTTTCCATGGGAATATACAGCGAGCGGCGGCGTATTCCGTAGAAAGATAGGACATGTCCTATCTTTCTACGGGTACGAAACGGTACGGTGCAGCATGTATGACGCCGTGAGGCAATAGAGGTGTATGGGGGACGTATATACGCCATATATACATTCCCCATACGTTCTGTGAATGTAGCCTGAGTTTGTATATACTGTATACAGTGTATAAATGCATATATCAGTATATAACTGTGTGCATGTGAGTGTATACGTATACATATGTATGTGTGTACAAGGATATAAAAGTGAGTGTAGAATGTTATGTGTGTGTATTTAAGTGTATAAATGTGTGTGATTATATAAACGTGTGTATATGTATGAATATTTTTCAGGGTGCGTTCACACGTTGCAATTAAAACTGCATCGCAATCAGTTTTGAGGTGGTTTTAGGTGCAGATTTGTAATTTAACAAGTGAAAGACATTTGTGGAACAAGTTTCCCCTTCAAAATCAAAATAAATCATTCAGTTCATGTCTTTCACCTGTTAAATTAAAAAAACTGCACCTAAAAACCACCTCAAAACTGATTGCGATGCAGTTTTAACTGCAACGTGTGACCGCACCCTAAGGGTGAGGGGGGCCCCATGCAGAAATGTGCTATGGGGCCCTGCCTCTCCTAGTTACGCCACTGGTAAGGGGTCAGTGTCAGGCAGTATATAGCTGTATATAGTAAGGTGTAAGTGTTAGGCAGTATATAGCTGTATATAGTAAGGGGTCAGTGTTAGGCAGTATATAGCTGTATATAGTAAGGGGTCAGTGTCTGGCAGTATATAGCTGCATATAGTAAGGGGTCAGTGTCAGGCAGTATATAGCTGTATATAGTAA
>WNYA01000990.1:48167-88167 GCA_019512145.1 Engystomops pustulosus | reverse complement strand
GATGCCGCCCCCCCATCTTTCTGCAGATGGTGCTGCCTGAGGCAAGTGGCTCAACTCGCCCCATAGCTGGTGCACCCCTGGTTATAGTGCATTTCTACGCCAGGTAGGAGCTGGTATACAATTGTACAACAGCGCCACAGGATACATCAGATTGCTGGAGCTTCTCCATAGATCTGTTGCGTCGGGGCTTACACCATATGTTGGCGCACGATGTGCCAGCGTGTGAACGTTTCCCCTGAAGTCTCATGGAGCAGCACATGCAGAAAACTGATGGGTGAAAGCACTGAAAGGCCGACCTGGCCCTACCAATCCATAGATATTAATAAAGCAGTGCTCCCAAAAGGATTTGTATTACCACCAAATCTAGACTGCAGCATTTCACTCTCTAGAAGGAATTTTCAAGCACTTGAAGTGCTGCTTCATTGGGGTTTAGAGATAATAGTTCCTGAAAACAGCAGGATGAGAATTCAGTGCCTCTTTTCCTGGTGTATATACTGTATACTGTACTGGATAGTAAAGAACTGCTCTTAGCTAAAACAAAATAGAAAGGGTCAACAAAAAACATTTTATATGTATCTATCTTTCTGTCTCTGACTATCTGATGGTCACTGTCTCTATCTGTCTTTGACTTTCTCTGTCTCGACTGTCTCTGTGTCTCTCCCTCTCTCTTTTACTGTCCCTATATACATAAGTGTCTTATACTCATTGTCTATAGTAACCAATCACAGCTCAGAGCTCATATTAATGACCTGAGGCAAAACAACAACCAATCACAGCTCAGCTACCAACTGCCACAGGAGCAGCAGACAATGGCTCCTGTGTATGGTGGTTATATGGCGGGGTGAAAATTTGGACTCCAAACTGAGTCTATGATGTTAACCGAGTCACAGAGAGCGGCTGTGCAAAATTTGGTGATTGTAAATGCGATGGTCCACATGCATACATACACACACATACATACATAGATACATACACTCACACATACATACATATACACATACATACATACAGAGTTATATATTAGATATATACATTAGCTCCTTGTTACCAGTTACTACTGTTACCCTCTGTTATCTTACTCTCCACAGGTCAGGAAGCCGCAGCTATAACTGTTGTCAGTAATTCCTCCGTTGATTTCCTGGTGGGAAGAAACATCAGTCTGTCCATCTCCTACACGTCCAATCAATATGCAGTCGTCACCTGGAATAAAGATGGGTCCATGTTGGTCACATGGTATAAGAACATCATTGCTTCATCTCCTACATTGCAAGGAAGAGCGGATATTATTGGGAATGGATCCCTCCTCATATATAACAGTGCCAAGAGTGACAGCGGGAATTACAGCGTCAGTGTGGCGCCGCCTGGCGATCTTACAGGATCACTGAGTTTTAGGGTCAATATTTACGGTGAGTCCAGAAAAGAGTTAATTACGGGGATTCTTTTATTTTAAATAAGGAAAGATCAGTCACAACTTTCTAATATATCCATGCTTCAAATCCTCAGCATTTTTCCAGGGATATTTACATCTGAACATTTGCATTTAATTTAATTCATCTGCCATATACAAACATTTCTTCAATTGCATATTATTGAAAAATAAGTACTTTCCCAGTAATGTAGCCACGTTCTCTCTTAGAAAGGAGACGGCTGTCCTTGGATACGACCACCCCCACACCCTGGCATCAGTGGCCACACATGCGCTATTGATGCCCCCGACCACCTGGATTAAATATTCATTACCACAGGATGTCTGGGGGACATACAGTTAGTCTCAGACATTTCATTAACAAAAAAAAAAATTAGTTTCACACGTGGTCGTATCCATGGACAGCAATTATATTTCTAAGGGCCAACATGATTCCATTTATAGGAAATAATCTTCACACAAGTACATTTTCTTTAGTAACATACAATTGAAAAAATGTTTGTATATGGCAGATGAATTAAATGTAAATGCCCACATGAGAATATCCCTTTAAGATCACTGCTTGCAGTCAGAGGATAGACACATTATCACAGATCTATTATTATGGCTGCGCCAGTTTTCTGTCTGACTTTGAACTGAATAGAACGTCTTTGTATCTTGCACATCTGTTTATAAAGTGTCTGCAAATGTATCAACCCTTCGGCTGGGTTTAAACAGGGATTAGGCTCTGAATAAAAACATGTCGATTTACTGACAGCAAGCGGAGATGTTGAAGAAGGGAGGGGGGATTTAGAACGCTGTGGATCATAATTGTTATACACACCTGCTTTAAAACGTCTTCATTGCCTTTGCCCCCATGACAACAGTCCCTGGCCTGTAATATAGCACATGGAGATAGCTACTCTTGGCTTCCTCTGTCCTATATTTTTGCTCTTGTGTCAGTTTTTTCTGTGGCTCTGGGATTGTATTCATGAACAGGACGAGCAGTACATATCGGTACAGATACATCATGTGACTTGTTACATTTTCCTCCTCAGACCCTGTGACTAATGTCTCGGTATCTCAGTCTCCGGCTGCGGTGGATGAGACTTCTCCTGCTGTTAACCTGAGCTGCAGCGCCTCCAGTGGTGGGATGACCTACACATGGATGAGGGAGGGACAATCACTAGTGATCAATGGCAGCTACGTAACACTGGATGGAGGTCGGATCCTACAGATCAATCATCCGAACAGAACTCACAGTGGGAACTACTCCTGCAACGTGTCCAACCCGGTCTCCTGGGGAGATGCAATGCGGTTCCTGAATATTTCATGTGAGTGGAGCCACCTGGGGACACAACAGGGTAAAACATTCCCCAACAACCTCTGCTGGCAGCTAGTGACAATGACAACGTTATAATAGGCAAAAAGTGTGAATCTTAATTTGTGGCTAGAATAACATGAAAGCAAAGATTAAACCTGAGATCCGAGACATTCTGATGTAAACATGTCCTCTTCTGCCAAGGGTTGTGGTGGAAACCTTGTGTACACCCAAATCACCATCACGTTCACGCAAATGTTCACACAAAAACTTCTATATAGTGTGTATGCAACGTCCTCCCACCGGGGCCTGACCTAATGGCTTGGGGGCAGCTGGATTCCCCTTATACCTGAGTGGCTGGTTTGAGTGCAGCCTTGCGCTCGTCTGGGTCACAGTTACTTGGTCCTGATGGAACAGAACTCATCCAAGCAGGGCAGGTCCGGCAGGTGGATTCCAAGAGGGAGATGCCCCTGTTAGGTGGAAATAGTTTTCTCTGGGACACTCCTGGTGTATGCGTGTGTAAGGGATATGCAGGTAGATGGTAGAGGGGAGGCTATTGATTTTAGCGGCAGCCAGGGATCACACGCAGACAAGGGATATAAAACATCTACTCATGGTTCCTTTATTCCAGAACTCAAACACAGCAATGGCAACAGGTCAAGGTAACAGTCTAATCTGTCCAGGACCAAGTTAGCTGGTTGGGTAATGTCTGGCAAAGGATTCTCACAGCCCGGTTTATAAGCTTCAGTAGAGATTAGATGCTTGGGCAGCAATCCTAGGCAGGGCCTGTTAGGGATCAGAGTTGCAGCCGGCCTGATGTCTGCAAGCCGTTTGTCTGGATACACCTCAAAAACTTCTCTCCTCCATCTTATCTGGCACTAGTCTTGTCTGGAACTTTCCAGCTAGTAGTCGTTTTATGAACTTCCCCTTGAGGTGGAGTGTCCCGGACATCCAACCCTTGTCTTAAGGAATTAATACATCATTAAGAGAGTAGATATATTATGAAAGGTAACTTCATGTAAAAACCACTGCTCCATAATTTTTAATAAGTAGTGCAGACTCAGACTTTGTGACTTCATAGGATATTGAGTCCTGCACCCTATAGCAATTTCTTAATTATTCCTCAATGTTTTTGACCCTGCTCCATATTGCGCCACCCACCAGTGTTCCTGGAGAAGTCCAACACAGGGGGCATCAAAATAACTTTGTTATTCTCACTGGTGTACATGGGTTGGGGTGTTTATTAGGTGGGGGGAGGGTTGGGGTCATTCACAGGTGGTGCACATGGTATCCCACTCCTTATGTCTTCTCTGTTCCCTGCAGTCTCCGACCCTTCTACATCTTCGCTGAGTGGGGGCGCAATTGCTGGCATCGTGATTGGTGCGGTGGGAGGAGTCATTCTGCTCATCGCTCTCATCATCATTGTTGTCTTTTGTGTGCGGAAAAGACACAGAGGTGAGTCCACAAATTAACTAGATACATAATTTGTGTTACAAACTATATACCTATAATAAAAGGACTATGGGGCAGATTTACTAAGAGTAGCACAGTGGGGGTCATTTACTAAGGGCCCGATTCGCGTTTTTCCCGACGTGTTACCTGAATATTTCTGATTTGCACCGATTTTCCATGAATTGCCCTGGGATTTTGACGCACGCGATCGGATTGTGGCGCATCGGCGCTGGCATGCACGCGACGGAAATCGGGGGGCGTGGCCGTACGAAAACCCGACGGATTCAGAAAAACCGCTGCATTTAAAAAAAAGAAAAAAAGTGTCGCAGGACTCGCGCTTACCTTCACTCAGCCCGGCTTGGTGAAGATCAGTGCATTCCAGGGAACTTGGTGGACGTCGGGCGCAGGACCATCATGACTCACTGGAAGACCCGAACGCTCGTCCGAGAAGCCGCCGCTGGAACGCGAATGGACCGGGTAAGTAAATGTGCCCCAGTGTGTACTATGTGCAGTGATCTGTGTAGTGTGCAGGGGGCGCCAGATTCAGGATTTCTGGGGCATGTTCTGCATGAATCTGGTGCTACCTCCTCTGCTCCAACCGAGTGCACCACTTTTTTTTGGTGCACCTTTAACATGACTGCATGATCACTGTATCACTGCATGATAAATCTGGCGCACGGTCCAACTGAGCACCGGGACGCCCCCTGCAGTGCAGAAATTTGTGTTGCATGAAGAATAGTGCAGCCACAACACAAAAGGGCAAGTCCATACCCACCTGATTTACACAGCTCAGGTATTTTATCATAGCTTTTTTTTACATGTTTTATTTTAATTTTAGATGTCCCTGCCATCATCCATCAGGATAGAACACATATTTGCTCCTCTATTGCCCCCTGCTGTGCATTGAAGAGAGTTAAGGGGGCACTTACTTTACTCATGTGTTTCTCTCTTTAGCAGAAAGAGAGAAGAAGCCAGCCGCGCCACATAAAGACGCCATCCGCACGGTGAGATACCTACTCTCAGCTCTAAGAAGTAACTTACCTAGTTCAAAATCTCTGCTTGCTGTCAAAGAACAGAACCCCTCTTTCACATCCAGAAGAGACCTAACACCTCTAAAGCTAACGGTTCACTACATTTGTAACCTCTGTGAGATAATAATACAAATCTGATAATTTGTGACAATGGGGGTCATTTACTAAGGGCCCGAATCGCGTTTTCCCGACGTGTTACCCGAATATTTCCGACTTGCGCCGATTTCCCCTGTATTGCCCCGGGATTTTGGCCCACGAGATCGGATTGTGGCGCATCGGCGCCAGCATGCACGCGACTGAAATCGGGGGGCGTGGTCGAACAAAAACCCGATGGATTTGGAAAAACCGCTGCATTTTTTTAAAAAAAGTGTCGCGGGACTCCCGCTTACCTTCACCAGGAATAAGCTGGTGAACTTCAGTGCATTCCGGCGGGCCTCGGGGAACTTCAGCGCAGCAGCGCCACCTGGTGGACGTCGGAGGAACTGCCTTAGTGAATCGCCGGAAGACCCGAATCCACCGCAGAGAACGCGCCACTGGATCGTGAATGGACCGGGTAAGTAAATCTACCCCAATGTGCATAGAATAGTCACATAGAATAATCCAGACTGGCAACAACTGTAGCAAAGTGTCTGCTGTGAGCAATTAGGGCACCATTGGTTTTTCTGTTTTAGGATAAGTGGCATATAAAAATGTTTCAATTTACTGAGGGCAAGCAGAGATATTACAAAATGTCTTTTGTGTAATTAATGTTTTATATTTATTGTATTTCCCTTATGACTCTAGGTATCAGGCACTACGCTATCCCCCGATGACCCGGCGTACTTCACCATGAATAACATCATGTACCGCAGCTCGTCCATCTCCATGGGCTCCTACATCATGGTGAGTTCATTACACTTTCCTTGCATGTTGTAGGATACAAGATCCAATAGACCACAAGTTCTGGGCTGTTTTCAAAAAGACTTCATCACCCCTTCCCTCATCTTTACCCCCAAATTTGATAGACATCACCACCTTTATGTGCTGGCAAAGGCAACTAGGTGTATCCATTGCCCCTGTCACACTCATCCAGTTCTCACCTAGTCCTAGGATGGGAGATGTCTTCTCTATCTGTAGATATGATTCTATTCTCTTCATATTCTCTTTCTTCTCCATCTGGCCCAGACCACGATGATGAATTCTTCTGAGAGCTGCAGAGTTTACTTACTTTTGTAATACTAATAATTCCTTTATTTATATAGCGCACACAGATTACACAGCGCTGCACAGAACTTGTCAGATCAGTCCCTGTATCCATGGGGCTCATAATCTAATCACCTACCAGTATGTTTTTGGAGTGTGGGAGGAAACTGGAGGACCAGGAGGAAACCCACACAAACAACATACAAACTCTTTGCAGATATTGACCTGAATGGGATTTGAACCCAGGACCCCAGCGCTGCAAGGCTGTAATGTTAACCACTGAGCCACTGTGCTGCCAACCCATTCTTATTATTTACAGCTACACAAATAGATCTAGGACCTACACCAAACCCTCTAACCAATCCCCAGGCCCTCTAAATATTACAGACCATTTGCAGACTCCATCATTAAAAAAGAAACATAGCCCAGATTCCACAATCCCCCAGAATATAAGGCCAAACGCCCAAAATAAATTTAGGCCAAAGATCGAAGACCTCTAAACATGGGACCTTCTAACCTTCACACAACTATGCACTTGTTGCCTTGTAGTTTTGTTCCAGTGCTCATGTGACCTTACAGGTACAGGACCTTTTACAGTAACAGGTCCTACACAGGGTTGTGTCTTTAGCCGACTTCACATGTTTGTTGTTGTAAATGTTGTCCAGAAAAAAAATAAGTGTAACATTATTTTTGGTGTTTTTGCAGAATAATGGAGACAACACCTCAGATTATTTCCGAAATCCATCCCCCAACCCTCCTCCAAACCCACCCAAAGTCAAGCACGCCACCCAGGTATAGCAGGAATGGAGGAAGGAGACCATCAATGGAGGCTGAAGACCAAACCTATGGACCACGGATGGAGCTCAGATCTGGGGACAGTTTACACATCTGATCTCCAGATGGACCAACATAGAAGCGGACCTGAGGCTCCAGGATCTCTGTAGGGTCCTGGGAAATATTTGGGAGCTGCCTCTTTTAGAGACCTATAATGGGGATACTTATGATGATTATGTCTCCATGCATGAAGACATGGAGGTCTTCGAGGATCTTAGCTATCTCCTAGGTGCTGGAGCTAGAGATATAGGAGAACCGTCAGCCACTGGGATCTCCATACATTCTGTACTTTGGTGCTGCAGGTTCTGTACATTAGGGACATTACACCTGGAGATTCCTGCATGGCAGCCCGGATCCCTGGAGAACATCTACCTGCTGCGTAGGTTGTGGCCAATGTCCCTTCTAAGCTACTCGACAGCAGGATTCCCTGAGCTTGTTTCCTTAAAGGGAACCTGTCAGCAGCTGTGACAATACAGACTGCAGTGTTATGTATTGTCCCTGGAGAGATGTGTAATTAGATCTTTGTGTATATAGTTAGTAGCAGCAGGACTGTGATATATGGATTTATATTCCAGGGTTGTAGCTTCTCTAAGTGCATTGAGGGCTTTTCCTCACACTGCTGTGCTCTGTTCAGCCAGTGATATCTATTGTGTATGAGAAGCAGCAGGACTGTGAAATATGGATTTATATTCCAGGATTGTAGCTACTGCATTGAGGGCTATTCCTCACACTGCTGTGCTCTATTCAGCCAGTGATATCTATTGTGTATAAGGAGCAGCAGGACTGTGAAATATGGATTTATATTCCAGGGTTGTAGCTTCTCTAAGTGCATTGAGGGCTTATCCTCACACTGCTGTGCTCTGTTCAGCCAGTGCTATCTATTGTGTATAAGGAGCAGCAGGACTGTGAAATATGGATTTTTATTCCAGGATTGTACAATGTTGTGTGTTCTTACACAGCTGTGCTCTGTGCTCCCTGCACACAGCCACTCCTCAGCCCCTGTGTACTGGATGAGTTCTGTAGTACTGAACCAGAAGCCTGTGAGAGCTTTTACTCAAAGCAGAGTACAAGATGAGTGAAGGGGCTAAGGAACAGTTTAGGCAAAGAGCTGAGAGCACAGCAGTGTGAGGACACATGCATTCAGACAAGTTGTTGGATCCAGTCTGAGATCTGGATAATTACACCATTACATGCAAAAACAGGAATTTTTTTGTGTGGGTCAAAACTGTGAGAAACCCCCTCCCCCTTGATCTTAAGATTATAGATGGACTAAAGCCTAGATACAGGCAGGGCATGAATACAGGCTTCCCCCTGTGCAGTAATCATCTGTGTGTGCTGTTAGTAGCAGCAGGACTGTGACAGATAGATCTATTTTATAAAAGCTACAATCCATATAAATCCATCTATCACAGTCCTGCTGCTACTAAAGACATACACAAAGGTCTGATTACACATCTTTGCAGGGACAATACTCTGACCCAGAGCCCAGCATCCTACATCTACATGAATATCACCAAAAAGCATGACTGATACATTGTAACAAACCCTCAGTGTTATAAATGAAAAAATAGCACAAAGTCTATTTTTGGATATTTTACTATTCGGTCCCTCCAGGCCAATGCCAAACACTGGAGGAGCCGGGGCATTAACCCTTCATGTTACCCACATGAGAAGAGAGTAATATATGACTATTTTACAGAAGTTTATGCAGATGATTATAAAATGTGACGTTTTGTAATTTGTATTTTTATAAAATATCCTGATGCCAAAATCTGTAGATTGTCTTCACTTCAAACAAAATGTCTTGTGGTCTCCCCCCAACCCCCCCACACTGGCCGACACTGAGCCTGAGGTGCATCTGCAAAGCCTTCTCCTGAAATACTCTGTGCTGCAGAAGGACTGAACTTATTTCACCTGGTAGTTCTTTGTCTCTGATAACTTCCCTCCTGAAGTACTCTGCGCTGCTGGAGGGAATCAGTGCCTTCCATAATCTCATTGTCAGTCTTAAATACTCTGTGCTGCTTTCACTACGGAATGCTCTGGCTCTGATATTCTTTCTGTAATTCCCTGTTTTTGATACCCCCCTCCTTACATCCTCTGTGCTGCTGGACACATTGGCCCAGATCTATTATTGTGGCTGCGCCAGTTCTCTGTCTGACTTTCCACTAGATAGAACGTCTTTGGATCTTATACATGTGTTTACAAAGTGTCGGCACCGGTTCTGTGTCGCGGCTGCTCTGTGTTCAGACAGGTGTAAGTACAAGAAGACAGAACCAAAACCAAGCTCAGGGTTGTGTATTGAGCGCAGAATTGTGACATAATGCCAGCAATTACCAAATGTATGTACCTATAGTGGCAAGAGTCACAGCATCTGCCCCCAGTAGCCAGTGCTGCCCCCCAAGTGGTCACAGCACCTGACCCCAGTAGCTTTGCTGCCCTTAAGTAGTCATAGTTCTGTCCCCATGTAGTCACAGTACTACCCCATATCCCAGTAGCCAGTGCTGCCACCATGTAGTCACAGTGCTGCTCCCATGCCCCAGTAGCAAGTGCTGCCCCAGTAGACAATATAAAAATAAACATACTTTCCTGCCCATTCCAGCATCTTCTTCATAGCTGCTGCTTAGATGACTGATAATACATAATATAACAGCCTTCGGCGGGTTAGCTCCGGCCATAGGCCTGTAACCTGACGCAGGCGGGCGTGTCATCAAACGTCGCCTGTGACGCAGCTACAATCACGGATCGCACCCCTGGAGAAGTGTGTGGATTGAGTTCTCCAAGTATTCCACTCAGGGATCCGGGCCCTCTGACACTTCGGGCCCCATAGAAGCTGCTACCCCTTTAGTTTTGCCCCGGGGCTGGGGACTTCAGCCACTGCCTTCAGAGCCAAAGCAGTCCATCTCCATCAGCCTGAACGGGAGAATTTCAAAGGCCGGCAATTTGGAAATGCTCCTAGACCAGAGTTCAGGAGTGAGATGCCCCAAACCTTGTCTTTCTCTCCAGAATCTCAGGGATAGAAAGCTGAACGGATGGTGTGGACAGGCTCGGTGCTGGTGCTGCTGGTGGCGTCTAATCCTGAGCTCAGGAGATATTACACTTCATAAATAAGAATATTCCGGTCCCCACAGCAATTTTATGACTCAAAATGTAACTTTCAATATACTACATGTTACTATTTGTTATTAACAATGGGGCACATTTACTTACCCGGTCCATTTGCGTTCCAGCGGCGGCTTCTCGGATGAGCGTTCGGGTCTTCTGGCGATTCATGAAGGTCCTGCGCCCGATGTCCACCAGGTGTCGCTGCTGCGCCGAGTTCCGCCGAGTTGCGTCTGAGTTCACTGATCTCTTCCTAGTGCATGTGAGTATGGCCCGTGCGACCAATTTTTTGTTTTAAATGCGGAAGTTTTTCCGAATACGTCGGGTTTTCGTTCGGCCACGCCCCCGATTTCCGTTGCGTGCATGCCAGCGCCGATGCGCCACAATCCGATCGCGTGCGCCAAAAACCTGGGGCAATTCATGGAAAATCGGCGCAAATCGGAAATATTCGGGTAACACGTCGGGAAAACGCGAATCAGGCCCTTAGTAAATGACCCCCAATGTGTCAACACTTTGTGCACATGGAGAAACAAACACATCCGGACCACCAGACAGTGTCCAGTACCCCAAATCTTATTACCAGTTGGTAAATGAGAATAAATTGTGTCTGGAGTTAAACACGGGCAGGTATGTAACATGTAAACCCTAGTAGTCCCGATGGCTAATGCCTGAGCATTAGGCATGAGCGTCCAAACTGGGGTAATGTGATGTAACCCCCAAAAGAATGACCCATGGTGCTTACCATAATAAGTAGAGATGGGCGAATCAATTCTAACTTCGGTTAGAATTTCAGGAAAACTTTGATTCGTCACTAATCCGAAGTTTACGGTGATTCGTGGGAACCCCCCCTTTATTACCAAAATGGACACAAGTACAACGTTTTACATGGGGCAGAGAACTCTGGGAAGGAGAAAGCAACACCCTCGATCACATGTGCAGACATGTAAGCCAATCAGCGACCGGCAGGCTTATGTGATGTCACACAGACTATAAAAAGAGGCGGCCATTTTGAATCTCGGCACTTCACACTGCATGTGCTGCCTGTAGAGTCCAGCTGCTCCTACTGTACTGTGCTGTACTGATTTCTGCTCCAATCCCTGGGTGTCCGTTTTGGGGGATCTGTATACCCCAAATAGTGGTTCCTTTTTGTTCCTGAAGTGAAGAGGAAGAAATCAGTGTGAAATCCACATACTTTCTGCAGTGATTTCTGATCCAATCCCAGGGTGTCAGTTCTTGTGCTTCTACACAAATTTCATTTTTTCTTGTTAGATAAAGTAGATCTGTGTCAAATCAACATAGTTGTTTAACCAATATGTCAGGCAGAGGTGTCAGGTGGAGCAGGCACAGGGCGCAGCACAGTAAGGGGATGTTGCGGCAGGGGTGACTCTGTGAGGCCAGAACTGCCAATGTCATCTAGCGGCAGTGTGTTGATAAACAACCCAAAGATTGTCGATGGGTTGACTAAGTCATCCACTTCCTCCCAGATGACATCTGACAACCCCAGCCAAGAGTCCGTGGGTTCGTCAGATACAACCCTTAGTTGGCATGGCCCAGGAGCAGGTCACCGGCCCTCACCTGTCCTCAACAAGGCTCTGTCCTGTTCATTTCCCTCAGTCAGAGAACTACTTGGTGTTCTGACCTCTATTCAGCGAGGACAAAGTGTTTGAGGACAGTCAGCAGCTGCTTGGCAGTGAAGAGGTGGGGCAGACATCCACTGCTGTGTGCAGTAGGCGGGAATGTGGAGAGTGGCACTTGAAGTTATGTGCATACTGAGACAGTTGAGGAGGATAGCAGTGACATGGAAACAAAAAACAATGATGATGTGGGCTTGAGTGAACAGGGTGGCAGCAGTGTGAGGACGGGAGCCAAACAGCCACGGGGTGCAAGCCCCGCTTCGGATCAGTGGTACAGGGACTCAGCAAGGCAGCGGCATTAGTAGTCACTATTGCAGAGTGATGGCGGTAAAATCACCACCTCGGCGGTGTGGCAGTCGTTTGTTAAAACACCAGAGGAGCCGAGCGTGTGTATATGTAGAATCTGCGGTCAGAAAGTGAAGCGTGGCCAGGGAGCTAACCTTGGCACCACGGCCCTGCGCCAACACATGCAGTGTCACCATCCAATGGCCTGGGAGAAACGTGGAACAGATGTGGAGGTCCATCCTGGCGCTGCAGCAACAGCAGCAGCACCTAGTGGCACACATGCCATTTCAGCCAGTCAAGGCGCCTCTGCACGAAGGGAGCTTTTTGTCTTTGACATCATCTCCCGGTCCAGATGCTCCTGCCCCTCGCTAGGCATGGCGTCAGCAGATGTTTAAAGAGGCGATTAGAAAGAGACAACTGTATGTGTCCAGCCATCCTAAGGTGCAGGAGCTGACCATGCTCTTATCCAAGTTGTTGGTACTGCAGTCTCTCCCTTTCCAAGTCGTGGACTCTGCACCCTTCTGAGAACTTATGGCTTGTGCCGAACCGGGGTGGAGAGTTCCAAGCCGCAATTTTTTTTCCAAAAAGGCAGTGCCAGCCCTTCACAAATATGTAGAATAGAAGGTGGGCCAGTCCTCGAGCTTATTGGTTTCTTCGAAGGAGCACGGCAGCGTCGACGTGTGGAGCTGTAACTGCGGTCAGAGCCAGTACAGGTCCTTTATGGCCCATTGGGTGAATGTGCTTCCCGCCCAGCCACACCAACAACTAGACCAAAAGACACTGCTTTCTCCTCCACGTTGTCAAACTGCTGCTCCTGCGCCAGTGTCCCCTCCTCCTTCTACACCACCACCTCAGCCTCCAAAAGTGCTGCTCCATCATACCACATGTGCAGGGCACAGCGATATCACGCAGTTCTACACCTGGTTTGCCTGGGAGAACGAAGTCACACAGGGGAGGAGCTGCTCCGTGTCATGCAAGAAGAAATCAATCTGTGGCTTTCTTTGCAACGGCAGAAAATCGGACAGTTGGGTGGAAGAATTAAGGAACCTGTTGACAACCAGATTGAAGACATGTGCCATGCAGGGCGTATGGGCCATCCCTCCTCGGTGCAGCGCAAACACCATGTTGCTCCCATTGTTCATCACAATGGGAGGAACATGGTGTCCGCGCTGCACCAAGGAGGGATGGCCCATGCGCCCTGCATGGCGCACGTGTTCAATTTGGTTGTCAACAGGTTTCTCAAGTCTTCCAACCATCTGCAAGACATTCTAAAAATGGCCAGGACACTGTGCATGCACTTCAGCCATTCTTACAAAGCCAAGCACACCCTCCTTGAGTTGCAGCATCAGAACAGCCTCCCCCAACATAGTCTGATATGCGATGTTTCCACCCGTTGGAATTCTAGCCTCTATATGTTAGACCGCCTGTATGAACAGAGAAAAGCCATTAATAATTTTTTGATGATGCAAGCGGACCGCAGTATTCCCCTGTGTAACTTTGATGTCAGCCACTGGCAGCTCATGCGTGACACCTGCTGTTTGCTCGGGCCCTTTGAAGAGGCCACGTTATTTGTCAGTCACCAGGACTGCAGGATGAATAAAGTAATTCAACTGCTTCATGTCTTGGAACTCATGCTGCAAAATCTGCCTGGTCAGGGCACTGGAGAAGTGGAGACTATGTGGCAGATTTACTTACCCGGTCCATTCGCGATCCAGAGGCGCGTTCTCTGAGGTGGATTCGGGTCCGGCCGGGATTCATTAAGGCAGTTCCTCCGAAGTCCACCAGGTGGCGATGCTGCGCTGAAGAGCATCAGAACGCACTCAAGTTCACCGGCCTATTCTTAGTGAAGGTAAGTGCAAGCTTCGCGAAACATTTTTTTTAAAAAAAATGCGGCTGTTTTTCCGAATCCGTCAGGTTTTCGTACGGCCACGCCCCCCCCCATTTCCGTTGCGTGCATGCCAGCGCCGATGTTGGATCTGAATTTGGCAGTTTGGATTCACTGATCTCTAGTTTTCCAGCAGGAAGACCGACCATGGCTGGGTCTTTTAGCCTGAAGATGGGTTGTGGCTGGGTCTTTTAGCAGGAAGGTGGACCAGGGCTGGGTCTTCCAGCATAAAGATGGGTCAAGGCTGGGTCTTCTAGCATGGGGATGGATCTTGACCGAGTCCTGCAGTATGAAGATGGGTTGTGGTTGTGTCTTCCAGTATGAAAATATCTTCCAGCATGAAGTTGGGTCATGGCTAGGACTTCCATCAGGGAGATGGTCGTGTCTGGGTCTTCCAGCATGAAGTTGATTTTGATTGGATTGGTCGTGATTTCAGACAATCAGAGACATCTTTGGCCCGCAGTTCGTACAGAAGCCTCCACTCCAATTCTCATCCTTATGTGACTCACACCATGAAAGGCCTAACAACCAGCTTGGATCCGAATTTGAAAGTCTGGATTCACTGATCTCTAGTTTTCCAATAGGAAGACCGACCATGCCTGGCTCTTTCAGCCTGAAGATGGGTTGTGGCTGGGTATTTTAGCAGGAAGGTGGACCATGGCTTGGTTTTCCAGCATGAAGATGGGTCATGGCTGGGTCTTCCAGCATGGGGATGGATCTTGACCGAGTCCTGCAGTATAAAGATGGGTTGTGGCTGTGTCTTTCAGTATGAAGATATGTTTTAGCTTGGTCTTCCAGCATGAAGTTGGGTCATGGGCAGGTCTTCCATCCGGGATATGGTCGTGTCAGCGTCTTCCAGCATGAAGTTGATTAAGACTGGATTGATTGTGATTTCAGATAATCAGAGACATCTTTGACTCGCAGCTCGTACAGCCGCCTCTACTCCAATTCTCATACTTATATGACTCACACCATGAAAGGCCTAACAACCATAATTCTCATACTTATATGACTCACACCATGAAAGGCCTAACAACCATCTTGGATCTGAATTTGGCAGTTTGGATTCACTGATCTCTAGTTTTCCATCGGTCTTCCTGCTGGAAAACTAGAGATCAGTGAATCCAAACTGCCAAATTCAGATCCAAGATGGTTGTTAGCCCTTCATGGTGTGAGTCATATAAGTATGAGAATTGGAGTAGAGGCGCGGACGAGCTGCGAGTCAAGATGTCTCTGATTATCTAATCACAATCAATCCAGTCTTAATCAACTTCATGCTGGAAGACTGCTGACATGACCATATCCCGATGGAAACCTGCCCATGACCCAACTTCAGGCTGGAAGACCAAGCTAAAACATACTTCATACTGAAACACAGCCACAACCCATCTTTATACTGCAGACTCGGTCAAGATCCATCCCCATGCTGGAAGACCCGCATGACCCATCTTCAGCTGGAAAACCAAGCCATGTCCACCTTCCTGCTAAAATACCCAGCCACAACCCATCTTCAGGCTGAAAGAGCCAGCATGGTCGGTCTTCCTATTGAAAACTAGAGATCAGTGAATCCAGACTTTCAAATTCGGATCCAAGCTGGTTGTTAGGCCTTCATGGTGTGAGTCACATAAGGATGAATTGGGAGTGGAGGCTTCTGTACGAACTGGCGCCAAGATGTCTCTGATTGTCTGAAATCACGACCAATCCAATCAAAATCAACTTCATGCTGGAAGACCCAGACACGACCATCTCCCTGATGGAAGTCCTGGCCACGACCCAACTTCATGCTGGAAGACCCACTTAGAAATATCTTAATACTGGAAGACACAGCTACAACCCATCTACATGCTGGAGCACCCAGCCAAGACCCTTAGTGAAAACAGCATTATGGAAATCACAGGGTGTTCCAGGGAGACAGCTGTCAGTTGGCAGCAGCATGAGTAGGCTGTAGAGTGGCACAATGACATTATGGAGGTGGTGGAAACATGGTAGGCCACAGTTGGCACAATACAGATGTGGAGTGGCACGACATGTAGGCCCAGATGGCACAATGACCGAGTGTGGAGTGGCAGCCATGGTATGCCAAGAGTGGCACAAGACAGAGTGTGGAGGTGGCAGCGACATGTAGTACCACCGAGTTGCGAATGACACAAGTGTGGTAGATGCAGCAGCAGCATGAGGTTTAAGATGGCTTGATGACAATTCTTTGGCGGCAGCGACATGGTAGGCCACAGAGTGGCACATGATAGATTGAGTCAGCTAGCACAGGGCCCAACAGATTGGCACATGATATGAGCATGTGGAAGGCACAGCATGGAGCCCACAGAGTGGCACAATGACAGAGTGTGGAGGTGGCAGCAACATGGTCAGCCCACAGAGTGGCACAATGATAAAGTGTGGATGTGGCGCAGCAGCAGGAGCACACAGAGTGGCACAATGACAGAGTGTGGAGGTTGGCAGACAATTCCAGTCCCTGGTTAAAGATGTGGATTGCAGATGGGCAACTGGCAGCAATGTGTGCATCAGCAATGTGGCATCATCAGATATGTGCTGATGCAGGTAGTTAGAACCGACTCATTTCTCAACGTTTGGGGGGCGTCATGGCTCATCTAATCTGATGCCAGCATCATTGTGTGTTGAAATCCTGGCAATCCAAGCCTGATTCATCTTGACAAAGGTCAGTCTCTCCACTTTACGGGTGGACAAGCGGGTTCTCCTTGTGATAACGATGGCCCTGCCGCACCGAACACACGCTCTGATGCCACACTACTGGCCGGGCACGACAGCTTCTCTACTGTAAACTCCGCAAGTTGCGGCCACCCATCAAGTTTGGCTGCCCGGTAGTCCCGGGGATCCTCTACCTGGGGTGGTAAAGTGCTGTCCAAGTAGGAAGCTACTCATTAAGAACTCCAGACTTAAGCTGATGTTGATGGAGCTGCTACTGCTCCTACCCCCTCCCCACCCCCATCTCCCCCACGGAAGCCGTGGGGAGTATACGTGATAATAACTGCAGGCCTGACAGGGATTAACAATTGCGCACATAGGCAGTGGTCAACTGTGTGCACGCGATTTCTCATGTACTGTCATTTGTTCCTCCCGTGCTCGCAGCTGACAAAAAGTCACCAATTTTTGAACGGTCATGAGGGTTCCCAGAGGGTGAGAGGCAAAAGTCAATCCCTTGCCGATGTTGACTATTGGCTGTCACTAGTTAGCCAAGCAGCATCGCGGGACACCTGCGCAAGTGACTCGTGAGGGGACTCCCGCTCCATCTGCCCACCGTATACTGCACTGTGCTTCTGGTCATCTGCCCGCGTCTTTTACCCATCCGGCATGCGCTGAAGCGTCCTCTCCACCCTCTTGTCCCTGAGTGGAAAACCACATGCATTTCACAGACTCTACTTGTGGATCCATACCAATCCTCCCCCTCCACCTCCTCCAGTTCCCCACCGGACTCATGCTGCCATGAGATATAGGAGTCAATGACCTCCTAACTGTCCCGATTCAGCGTATGTTCCCGACCGTTTTTACCCGAATATTTCCGATTTGACCTGCCGATTTCCCCTGAATTGCCCCCGGGATTTTGGCGCACGTGTCGGATTGTGGCGCATCGGCGCTGCATGCACGCAACGAAATGGGGGGGGGCGTGGCCTACTAAAAACCTGACGGATTCGGAAAAACAGCCGCATTTTTTTTAAAAAAAATGTTTTGCGAAGCTTGCATACTTCACTAGAATAGGCCGGTGAACTTGAGTGCGTTCTGATGTCTCTTCACGCAGCACGCCACTGGTGACTTCGGAGGAAACTGCCTTAATGAATCCCGGCCGGACCCGAATCCACCTCAGAACGCGCCGTCTGGATCGCGAATGGACCGGGTAAGTAAATCTGCCACATATCTCCACTTCTCCAGTGCCCTGACCAGACAGATTTTGCAGCATGAGTTCCAAGACATGAAGCGTTGAATTACTTTATTCATCCTGCAGTCCGGGGACGGACAATAACGTGGCCTCTTCAAAGGGCCCGAGCAAACAGCAGGTGTCACGCATGAGCTGCCAGTGGTGACATCAAAGTTACACAGGGGATACTGCGGTCCGCTTGCAATCATCAAAAATTATTAATGGCTTTTCTCTTTTCATACAGCGGTCTAACATTAGACTAGAAATTCCAACGGGTGGAAACATCGCATATCAGACTATGTTGGGGGAGGCTGTTCTGATGCTGCAACTCAAGGAGGGTGTGCTTGGCTTTGTAAGATGGCTGAAGTGCATGCACAGTGTCCTGGCCATTTTAGAATTTCTTGCAGATGGTTGGAAGACTTGAAACCTGTTGACAACCAATTTGAACACGTGCGCCAGGCAGGGCGCATGGGCCCATCCCTCCTTGGTGCAGCGGGACACCCGACATGTTCCTCCCCGTGGCTGGGTCTTTTAGCCTGAAGATGGGTTGTGGCTGGGTCTTCTAGCAGGAAGGTGGACCAGGGCTGGGTCTTCCAGCATAAAGATGGGTCAAGGCTGGGTCTTCTAGCATGGGGATGGATCTTGACCGAGTCCTGCAGTATGAAGATGGGTTGTGGTTGTGTCTTCCAGTATGAAAATATCTTCCAGCATGAAGTTGGGTCATGGCCAGGTCTTCCATCAGGGAGATGGTCATGTCTGGGTCTTCCAGCAAGAAGTTGATTATGACTGGATGGGTTGTGATTTCAGACAATCAGAGACATCTTTGGCTCGCAGATCGTACAACAGCCTCCACTCCAATTCTCATCCTTATGTGACTCACACTATGAAAGGCCTAACAACCATCTTGGACCCGAATTCGCTAGTTTGGATTCACTGATCTCTAGTTTTCCAATAGGAAGACCGACCGTGGCTGGGTCTTTTAGCCTGAAGATGGGTTGTGGCTGGGTCTTCTAGCAGGAAGGTGGACCATGGCTGGATCTTCCAGCATGAAGATGGGTCATGGCCGGGTCTTCCAGCATGGGGATGGATCTTGACCAAGTCCTGCAGTATGAAAATGGGTTGTGGCTGTGTCTTCCAGTATGAACATATCTTCCAGCATGAAGATGGGGCATGGCCGGGTCTTCCAGCATGGGGATGGATCTTGACCAAGTCCTGCAGTATGAAGATGGGTTGTGGCTGTGTCTTCCAGTATGAAGATAAGTCTTAGCTGGGTCTTCCAGCTGAAGATATCTTCCAGAATGAAGTTGGGTCATGGCCAGGTCTTCCATCAGGAAGATGGGTTGTGGCTGTGTCTTCCAGTATGAACATATCTTCCAGCATGAAGTTGGGTCATGGCCAGGTCTTCCATAAGGGAGATGGTCGTGTCTGGGTCTTCCAGCATGAAGTTGATTATGACTGGATTGGTTGTGATTTCAGACAATCAGAGACATCTTTGGCTCGCAGCTCGTACAGCAGCCTCCACTCCAATTCTTATCCTTATGTGACACACACAATGAAAGGCCTAACAAACATCTTGGACCCGAATTCACTAGTTTGGATTCACTGATCTCTAGTTTTCCAATAGGAAGACCGACCGTGGCTGGGTCTTTTAGCCTGAAGATGGGTTGTGGCTGGGTCTTCCAGCATGGGGATGGATCTTGACCGAGTCCTTCAATATGAAAATGGATTGTGGCTGTGTCTTACAGTATGAACATATCTTCCAGCATGAAGTTGGGTCATGGCCAGGTCTTCCATCAGGGAGATGGTTGTGTCAGAGTCTTCCAGCATGAAGTTGATTATGACTGGATTGGTTGTGATTTCAGACAGAGACATCTTTGGCTCGGAGCTCATACAGCAGCCTCCACTCCAATTCTCATCCTCATGTGACTCACACCATGAAAGGCCTAACAACCATCTTGGACCCAAATTCGTCAGTCTGGATTCACTGATCTCTAGTTTTCTAGCAGGAAGACCGACCGTGGCTGGGTCTTTTAGCCTGAAGATGGGTCGTGGCCGGGTCTTCCAGCGTGAGGATGGATCTTGAGTCCTCCACTATGAAGATGGGTCTTGGCCTGGTCCTCCAGCATGTAGATGGGTTGTGGCTGTGTCTTCCAATATGAAGATATGTCTTAGCTGGGTCTTTTTCATGCATGAAGTTGGGTCATGGCCAGGTCTTCTACCAGGAATATGGTCATGGCTGGATCTTTCAGCATGAAGATGATTATGGCTTGGACTTCCAGTAGGAAGATGGGTCTTGGCTTGGTCCTCCAACATGATGATGCTTTGTGTCTGAGTCTTCCAGCATTACAATGGACTGTTACAGTATCTTCCAGCGTGAAGATGGGTCATTGCTGTGTCTTCAAGCATGCAGATGGGCTGTAAATGATTGTTGTGATTTCAGACAAACAGAGACATCTTTGGCTTGCAGTTGGTACAGCACTCCAATTCTCATCTTCATATGATTCAACACTATACAAGGCTATACAACCAGCTTGGACCCGAAATTGGCAGTCTGGATTTGCGGATCTCTAATTTTCCAACAGGAAGACCGACCATGGCTGGGTCTTAGAGCCTAAAGATGGGTTGTGGCTGGGTCTTTTAGCAGGAAGGTGGACCATGGCTGGGTCTTCCGGCATGAAGATGGGTCATGGCTGGGTCTTCCAGCATGGGGATGGATCTTGACCGAGTCCTGCAGTATGAAGATGGGTTGTGGCTGTGTCTTCCAGTATGAAGATAAGTCTTAGCTGGGTCTTCCAGCATGAAGTTGGGTCATGGCCAGGTCTGCCATCAGGGAGATGGTCGTGTCAGGGTCTTCCAGCATGAAGTTGATTATGACTGGATTGGTTGTGATTTCAGACAATCAGAGACATCTTTGGCTCGCAGCTCGTACAGCAGCCTCCACTCCAATTCTCAACCTTATGTGACCCACACCATGAAAGGCCTAACAACCATCTTGGAACCCAATTTTGCAGTCTGGATTCACTGATTTCCAGCAGGAAGACCGACCGGGCTGGCTTTTAGCCTGAAGATGGGTTGTGGCCAGGTCTTCCAGCATGAGGATGGATCTTGACCGAGTTCTCCAGTATGAAGATGGGTCTTGGCCTGATCCTCCAAGATGTAGATGGGTTGTGGCTGTGTCTTCCAATATGAAGATATGTCTTAGCTGGGTCTTCTTCAAGCATGAACCTGGCTCACATTTGCTACAGCTGACTCTTCTCCAATTTTCATCCTTGTGTGACTCACTTCATGAAAGGCCTAACAACCATCTTGGACCCAAATTTGGCAGTCTGAATTCGTTGATCACTAGTTTTCAGGCAGGAAGACCGACCGTGGCTGGGTCTCCCAGCATAAGGATGTTTCTTAGCTGGCTCTTCCAGTATGTAGTTCGGTCATGACTGAGTCCGCCAGTATTTAGATGGGTTGTGGCTGGGTCCAGCAGGAAAACCGATCATGACAGGATCTTCAAGACTGAAGATGGGTCATGGCTGGGTCTTCCAGCCTGAAGATTAGTCATGGCTGGGTCTGCCAGTGTAAGGATGGTCTTAGCTGTGTCTTACAGTTTGAAGTTTGGTCTTGACAAAGTCCTCCAGTATGTAGATGGGTTGTGGCTGGGTCTTCCAGTATGAAGATGTATCTTAGCTGGGTCATGGCCGAGTCTTCCAGGTTGAAGATGTATCTTAGCTGGGTCATGGCCGAGTCTTCCAGCAGGAAGATGGGTCGTGGCTGGGTCTTGCAGCAGGAAGATGGGAATTGGCCGGGTCCTCCAACATAAAGATGTTTTGTGTCTGGGTCTTCCATCATGACGATGGATTTTGACTTTATCTTCCAGCATGAAGATGGGTCATGGCTGTGTCTTCCACCATGTAGATGGGCTGTGATTGGTTTTGATTTAAGAGAAGCAGAGACATCTTTGGTATCGAGTAATTACAGCAGAAAATAAATTCTAATCTTCATTAGAAACACAGCAGCACAGCATTCTGAGGAATCTGCAGGAGATAATAGAAGGGTAAAATATTACTGTGGTGACAGTCAGACAGAAGAGGCCAAGATTGGCAGGAGTAGGGTGAGGTTACTGGGGGCAAAATCCACAACAAGGGGGCTCATGTTAGCGTCACATCTACCATTATCTCTATTAGGCCTTACAGAGCATGAGTGTCATCCACAGACTTGTACTTACCTGCATGGTCTTCTGTTCTGCTCTCTGCTATCTCTGTTTTCTTGTTGCCTGCTGAGGAAAGACCTTCTCCTCCTAAACCATCTTGGTATCCACCATTGACGTCTGTTCCTAAAGAGAAATAAAAAAATGAGACTAATCAGTTTCATGTTATTAGAGGATAAGGATCTGTACAAGGAGATTGTCCTGTGCCCTGTCCTGTGGATATTGACATGACATCATTATAAATACAAATGTGATGACTCACCTCCTCCTCATGCCCTCTTCTGCTTTTCTACTTTCAACTTCCACTTTGACTTCCTCTGCTTTCGCTTTTTCATTCTCGCTGTGATGATAACACTCCACACTTGCTTTCATCCCACTTCTCTCCTCCCCACTCTCACTACATCTCCCCAATTCCCATTTACCACCCTCCTCCTTTACTCCTCCTCCGCTCCTCCGCTCCGATATCATCCTTCAGAATTGCTAACGACGTCACTCCTCTCCTCTGAACTTGTATGGATATTCTAATATCTTCTTTTGGAAACTCCCACTCCTGCGCTCTGATGGTAACCTCTCCTGCTGCTCCAACAACTCCACCACTCTGCTGAAACAACCTCCACCTTCCTAAACCTGCCCTGCTCCTTGCCTGGGGTCTCTTACATTCTATGGTTTGATACCACCTCCTCCTCTCTGCCCCGCTCTGATGACTGACTACAGTATTCTCACACCTCCTCATCCTCCTCCCCGCTATTCGATGGCCCTGCTCCAATCCACTTAAACAGTCCTCCTTCTCCGCTGCTCCGATGTCTTCCTCTCCTCCAGTGCTACTACCTACCTCCTCTCCGCCACTCTGATGAAACCCCCGTCTTTTGCTGCTCAACTCCTCATCGTTTGGTGACTCTTCCCACTCTACGCTCCACCTCCTCCTCCTCTTCCACAACACCGATGAAATTGTCTACTTCCTCCTCCAACCACAACCTCCTCCACTCGATGAAGTCCCATAATTCTCTCCACCCACCACCCTCCTCCTCCACCCGATGACTATTAACAATCCTGTCCACCCTCCTTCCATCCCCTCGATCTCCTCCACCCATGGATGTGCTCTTTCACTCTCCTTCTCCTCGCCTTCCTCCCTGTTATACAGAAAATAAACAATCCGATGTCCAGGACATTTCCCTGAGCTCCACAGATGTAGAGATGAACATTAGGACATAGAGTACAAGGGGTTAAGGACAAGTCTCAGCACCCTCCAAGGACACCTACACAATAAAACATCAGAACACATCCGACACTGTACAGCAACTTAACCCCAACACTGTAAGTTCCATAGGCCCCCCTAACTCATGACTAACAGCTCATATACCACAGACAAGGGCAAGCAAAGCTCAGCCATGATGGGCCGCCATCAACAAGTTTCAGCCAAAAGCTAAGGCAGAGGTTAGTACACACAGCCATCACACTATGAAACTCGAACTCTGCCTGGAAATACAATCAGGCAGTCCCTGTTTACATAAAGATAGGATTCCATAGCTTTGTTCTTAAGTTGAATTTGTATGTACGTCGCAAATGTTTATTTTTATAATTGTATATCTAGCACTACACTTTTTTTTTCCCATGACAATTGGAGTTTCCAATTTTTTTTATATAATTGGAACCACGGATTATCATAGAAGCTCGTAAAGACACCGACACGCTGATCACTGCGCTCGGGCACTATCAGTAAGCCCCAGAGACTTCCTAGAGGTACAGTGGGCAGGGGTCCGTTGAAATCGGGCGTGTCCTTAGGGGACAGGCAAATACCCCTTTGCATCCTATCCTGTGTGCGTTGCGATTTCTGATCCGAGATATTAAGGATCTTTTGTTGCACCACCGCCAACTTTACGTGCCTCAGATTGTGCGCTTTTATTTGCTGTCTTAAGCATGGCCTGTGATGCCAATAAGAAGGCCAGCTCCGCAGGTCTAGCCTTATGTAGTCTGGCACCATGTGACATTGTGACCCCCCTCCAATACCTGTTTCAATGCCTCCCACAACACCAGTGCCTCTGGCACATCGCTTTTATGATCCCTCAGAAATTCAACAATGGCCTTCTCGACATCCCCCACACAAGCTGCATCATGTAACAGCATATCGTTCAAGCGCCAAGATCTATTACGGCTGAAGGGTGCTCCGAACTGGAGGCTAGCCATGATTGGTGCATGATCAGAATGTTTGTCTTCCATCGAAGAGCTCTTGGCTGAGCCATGACTAAGGGTGCGTTGTGCACCAGAAACGCATAGGCTTATGTGACTTCATATGCACTTGCAGGGATTATGCTTGCTATCCTTTTAATGGATTTACCTGTAATAAAGAGTTCTCCGATGGAAGACAAACATTTTTAACCAAGCACTGTTGCGGAGTCTCGTGTTTTCCTTGGACTTATGTATCAAGATTTTGGTTGGATATTTACACCTGTCACTACGAGCAGAAAGCTCTTCAGACCCGAAGACCTGCCCAGAGCACTTGCATCAGCTGGATTAAAATGACTTGCTACACACACGAAGGTATGGTACCATGATTCCACAGGGCCTATACCTAGATCTATCTGCAGTTTATTATGGTCAAAACTGATGAAGGATTCCCTTTAAAGTGCCACTTTAGCAAAATTTCAAAACTAGTCCCAAGTTATTATAAGGCTCCCCCTTCTGCAATCCCGGTCAAACATAGACAGAAAATGTCAGATAAAGACACCTCTTTTGATAATACACCAATTTCCAAACTTCAGATAAAACGGTCTCAGAAGTTAAAGCAATGTTAGAGGCCTTCCGCACCTCACTTCATAAAGACTTATCGTGCCTGATAGTCCCCATCCAGGAGGTTAATGATTTGGGAGACAGAGTGTCACAAAATGAAGCTAAAATGGAGAATGTAACTATTGCCCACAACAGTCACAAAATGAAGCTAAAATGGAGAATGTAACTATTGCCCACAACAGCTTAGTGGACTTGCATAACAGCTTAGAGGACAGAGTTTGTGCTATCCAGGCCAAGTTAATTGATTCAGAGGACCGTGACAGAATAAATAATGTCAAAATGAGAAGTATCTCCAAATTAATCCCAGGCCATATGTGGCGCTTATACGCTCACCAAAATGCTCCTCCTGGAGTTAACCGAATATGAACTTTGCATTGATGGAGCTCTCAGAGTCCCCAAACCAGCTAATTTACCTAAATCGGTACCAAGGGATGTACTTGCACGCTTTATATTCTTTCATGTTAAGGAGCAGCTGCTCACACAAGCAAGAAAAATGCAATCATCACCACAACCCTACAAAGAAGTCAGGCTTTTTGTGGATCTATCTACAGGAATGTTACAGAAAGACCAACAACCGGGGAGGAAAAGAATAGGAGTGGCGCCCTGCCGTTAAGGACTTTTTCTCTAAATCTGCCACGAGGCAGCAAGATGGCCGTGGCCTACCTCCACTGCCAACAGACCATGTGGACGCGGCAGAGAATAGGCGCACAAAAACCCTCAAGCTTCCAATAAATCCTGGCCTCTCGGGTAAGCACCCTCAAAATAACGGGGACTCTTCCCCCTGGGACGCGACCCCGCCGCAAGGCCCATGAAATATGGCACCTTCCCCTCCTCATATACAGGAGGAATATAGCATGCCACCATTGGCCCTCCATTGCCGGAGAACTCCAACTCCACAAATGGCTCTCACATAAGCCATAATTCATCGGGGTCTTCCCCTTCTGCAATCCCGGTCAAACATAGACAGAAAATGTCAGATAAAGATACTTCCCTTCTCTGACCTAAAGAATAAAATAGATCTACCAGAAAATAAGATAACGATATAACTAAAAGAAAGAAAGGCATTTTTTGCATTTATAAAACTCTGGGCACTAAAAACATCCTGGAAAAAAACCATTATATCGGGAAGAACTGGGAGTAAACTGTGATCTTACTCAGTGCTATAAAACCTTCCAATTTACCCATCGACCTTCAGGTGCACCAACTACTTACTGTAGAAGCAATCACTAAGACAACAATGCGATGGTACACCAGCCAGACCGGCCTCGATCTACCCATCTCTCCTGTGTTGGAGAGGGTGCTGGGGCTATGGGGCACCACCTTATACAGATTATGGAGTTGTCCTGTAGTAGTAAAACTCTGGGAAGCTGCATTTAACATAAGCAATTCATCACTCCCAACCACCCCCCAACTCGCTTAACTTTTACTAGAATTCGAAAACATACAGAATTGTGGTGGCTCATCTCTCCATGGCCACCAAACTAACAATCACGAGACACTGGAAAGAGGCCGTGGCCCCCAAACTAGAAGAGGACATAGCTCAACTAAATCTACCGGCACATAGAGAGAATCTCTCCTTTCCAACTTACACTCAATACAAATACCCGACTAACTGGAAGCCCTTGTTAAAGTGTTCATTATGCATGATAATAAGCGAACCATTATTAACGAAAGGGTAATTAGTATAGCTAGCATACATACCACATTGGGCTTATTTTACTAAGGGTCTGCAGACGCACTTTTCGAAGTTTTGGGGCTTTTGCGCAGCTGTGACAGCTATTTAGCAGGGGATTGTGTCACATGCGATCCGATTTTGGCGCAGCGGCACCGTCTCAGCAACAGAAAATGGGGGGCGGCTGTAGGACGATCCGATTATTTGGACGATCGCGGGATTTACATCAAATTGTGTTCAAGAATGCAAACTTACCTGCACCGGAAGAAGAAGGTGAACCCAGGACCTGGCGGGGAATGACACATGCAGATATCGGGCGCAGGATCTTCAGTGACTCCCCGCACAGCGCATTATACACGGACAATGCCTTACATGCCCAGTAAGAATACGGTGAACTCCATAGTACCTGAGCGGGAAGCGACCTATTGCAGGATATATCAGGTGCAGTGATCTTAGTGACCGGCCCCGCGCAGCACATTATACACCGGACAATGCACTTACATCACCAGAAAGATAAAGTGAACTCCGGGGACCTGAGCGGGGAAGCGACACATGCATGATTCGGGTGCACGTCTTAGTGACCTCCCCGCACATCGCTTATACACAAACGACAATGCGACGTTTACAGCACCAAAGAACTAGGTGAACTCCGTGGGACCTGGAGTCGTGGAAGCGAACACAGCAGGATAGCAGGTGGCAGGATCTTAGTGACTCCCGCACAGCCATCTATACACGGACAATGCACTTACATCCCCAGACTAAGAACATCGGTGAACTCCGGGGACCTGCGGGGAGTAGACACAATGCGAGGATATCATCGACCACGATCTTACCAAACTAACAATCACGAGACACTGGAAAGAGGCCGTGGCCCCCAAGCTAGAAGAGGACATAGCTACACTAAACTCTACCGGCACATAGGAGAGAATTCTCTCCTTTCCAACTTACACTCATAGCAAATACCCGACTAACTGGAAGCCCTGATTAGAGTGTTCATTATGCATGATGATAAGCGAACCATTATAAACAGAAAGGGTAATTAGTATAGCTAGCATGCGAACGGCGCTGGCATGCACGCAACGAAATCAGGGGGCGTGGCCGAACTAAAAACCGACGGATATTACGAAAAAAATGCCTTTACCGCCATTTAAAAAGAAAAAAAAAAGTGTTGTGGAGTTTGCACCTTACCTTATCCAGGATTAAGCCGGTTTATAGTGCAAACCACTTGTGCGTGTTTGTTGACTTGAGTGCGTTCGATGCTCTTCCCAGCGCAGCAGCGACACATTGGTGGACCATCGGAGCAACTGCCTTAATGAATCCCGGCCGGACACGAATCACCCGAAGAGAACGCAACACACCATGGATCGCGAACGGACTGGGTAAGACAATATGCCCACCAGATGTGTTAGAAAAATACCAATGATTGACAGTTCTTTGATGTTGTATGAATGTCACATCATAGCACTTTTGTGCTTCGCATTACCATGGGACACACCAGAAATCTGGATCGTTTCTAAATGTGGAGGTAATCCAGGATTACGGGTCTTCGGGTACAAGTGGAAAGTCATATAGAGGAGACATGGCGAAAGGGCAGGAAGGGCAAAGATTCAAGTGCCCAATTCATACTCCAGCATGGGAGTTTGGGGGTTATGGTTTTTCCCGGGCGTATGTGGACGCCTTGGTCAGTCTAATGACTGTAGGACGGAGGATAATCCATAGTTGTTTGCCTATAAATTAACCAGGGTATATCGCATCCTGCTAAATAAAGGATAAATGTGCTCCCTTCCCTATGGGGAAACTCTGCAGCAGTGTGTTTTGTATCCATCAAATTATTTAGGTGCGGTGGATACCGTACCTCGAGGAGACGAGCGAGCGACCCGGGTCTACCTTGTCAAGGTACCATTAACGAAACAACATTAGCCTTGACTTGACTGCTGCCGGGTCCTGCCAGGGAGAAAATCACAATACCAACAATAATGAAGCGGATATGTGTTGCAATGCCAAATATTGGACAACCAACGTCGAGAAATGATCAAAAAACCAGTCTCAGAAGGGAGGGACAGAGTAAAGTGTAAGAGTAAGAAAAAGGAAAGAATAAGTTATAAACAAGTAAAACTCCACATAAACAAACTAGATCCATATAGGCTACAACTACAAGCTCAATAAACACAGAGACCCAACCCTGAAAATCCTCAACAAACAGCACGTTATTTGGGTTTAGGGGTTAGAGCCATGTCTCGTAATCAACCAATACAAAAATAACAAATCAGTGCGTAACGGACTCCCGTAGGTGAAAAAAATAGAAAACAACAGCAAAAAATTAGCATGTTTTGATTTTTTGTTCAATACTACCTTCGCAAAAAAAAAAACACCCATAAAAAGTCATTACCCTGTATGTTACCAAAAAATTAAGTACAATATCCAGAACAAAAGATACGCCATAAACAGACGAATGAGCAAAATAAATTAAAATCACATAGAACAGGTAACATGTTAGCATGCGAGTTGGTTGTAAAAACACACAAAAAGGTAAAGATCAATTACAGAATAGATTTGGTAATACCACCCCCACCTCCAAAATAAAAGTAATGAAGGTTATAAACGGAGTATTGTGCGCCCAAATTATAGCGTTACTGCATTCCTTGAGGTGTCTAGTTTTTAAAATGGGTCCACTCTTTGGAGAATTTACTGCCCTAATACCTTATGCGCTCAGGAAATGCAACAAAGCACCTGAAATGTCTTCCAACAAAATCATCCCCGAAAAAGCTATAGACAATTTCCTTCCGAGCCCGAAAAGCTATAGACAATTTCCTTCCGAGCCCCGAAAAGCCTCTAGACATTCCCTCCGAGCCCGAAAAGCTTATAGACACAATTTTACCCTTACCTCCGAAGCCCATAAAACCAAAAAAAAGCTATAGCACAAAATTTCTATCCCAGAAAGCCCTGAAAAGCTATAGACAATTTCCTTCGACGCACCTCCCTCCTAAAAAAAGATATGGCAAATTTCCTTCACGACAGCACACTAAAAAAAGTATAGAACAATTTCCTTCACCACGAAGCCAACTAGAACTGAAAAGCTATAACAAATATTCCTTCCGAGACCCCCAGTGCCCCCAATATTAAAGTGTCAGTTTGTGATCAAAAAAAAGTGTAGTTGGGAGGGATAATCATACATAGCATTCTAGAGAAAAAAGGGACAGAGGGGGCGGGGGTCAAGAAAATGGTGGGTGTGTTTACTTTTTCTCTTAACCGTGATTTCTGTTCTGTGCCCGGCTGCCGGGGCCCCTAAAAGTAGTTTACATTGGACCGTGGGTATTGCCCTACTATAAGAAGCGGCACAACAAAAAATTGAGATGTGTTTTCTCATTTTATTCTGCACATTGTAGGGACTAATAATAATCTGTAGTCAAAAAATTTTAAATTCCATATAGCCCCAATTTTATTTTTATTCTTGATGAAGAAGACTTAAAGGGCGTAAGAAGCTACCAAAAGGCAGTGGGAATAGTTTCAGGGGTGACAGTAAGTTTTGAAAAAGAGCGGATTTTGGTTAGGGTTATTATAAATAGACAACTTTTAAAAATTACTTATGAAGATGAATTGTCCGAAACAAACAACAATATTGAAATCTAGAAAATGTACTTAAAAATATCTACGGCAATTGACCTGTGCGAACTATAAAACATACTGTAATAAAATAAACATATAATAAATGAATGTATACAATAAAAAAGCAGAGATCAGGGAATAAATGTATGTTATTTTAAGTTAGTTAGAAAACCAAATTTTAACCTTGGGGAGCAGGAGCAGGTTTTGTAATCCATTATTTAGGCTAAGAGCGTGAGTGCGATAAAACGTCTCGCAAGGAGGAAGGGACCCCGGTGAATGATCAATGTCCATATAAGGACAGTGATATCACTGGGGGAAACAAACCCCCATACATCAGCAGTGACCAATCACGGCCATTGTGCAAATTCAGGGGTGCGGAGGGCCCCAGCAATGTATCCCACTGTATAAGGAGCAGTGGACAAAACCGGCTTGGTACATCTTGCTGTTTGTTGTGTAATAATTATACTAAATATAATGAATATAAAATAAAGTGATTTAGTAACGGAAAAACTTACACAAACACCCCATACTATACAAAATACAACAACCACACCATTCTAGATGTCCAGAAATCCAAGAAATCTGGCACATAGTTTCATATTAAGTTTACTGATACAAAGGCACGATATTACATGGAAATAGAAAAGATACTTTCTTTTAAAGCGTTCTAACATATTGTAACACCTTAAAAACCACCAAATAATTTCTATAAAAGTACCAGAACAACAAGAAGACCAAGTTTTGAGAATGTACTAAAACAATGAAAAGCTATTATGGATACTCACCGATCCATAACCTCTCTTGTGGATTAACTGGTATTACTGATTGTTGTCAGCTGAAGCTAGAATACCCATCACAGTACAAAAAGGTTGTCTTTGAAAGTTCCCGACATCATCAAATCCAGTCGGTTGCTATCTCTTATTTATAAAACCAATTGTTATATTGGATGCGTGGACAGGACAGTCTCTCGCATTATCATCAAAGTAAGGAGCAGAGGATGCGGAGTCAGGAGGAACACCTGATAATGCTCAGGTAGTGATGTTGTGTTCGTAAATTGAATAAGAAAAAGATTGAACTTGTGCAGTAAATAAAGAGTTATTCTTCAGTTAAAACAACAGAGAAAAAAATACCAACCAGATTCCCAATTCCAGGGTGTCCAGCAATTCAATTAATAGCAACTGAAGACTGTTGACATAGTAGGAACTGACCCAAAAAACCCAAATAATAATACGATGATAGGAAGAATGACGACAATCCCTAAGATGATTGTCAACCAATGGGGAGTCATCTAATAAGGGCCTGATTAGCCGTGTTTTAAAAGAGTAGATACCAGCAATACTTAACAGATTAGACACGAACAGATAGAGTACATGAATGAAAAGGGGTGGTTTTGGAGCAAAAAAGACCAGAAGAGAAATATGGACGCATCGGACGCCAGGACCAAATTAAGCAGCGCGACTGGAAATGGGGGGCGGGTTCGAACGAAATCCGACGGCTTCGGAAAAAAAACCGCTGCATTTTAAAAAAATTGCTGTCGCGAAATTCACTCACCTTCATCCTGGATAGAAAACGGTGTAAATTTCGAGGAATCTCAGGCAACGACGAACTTCAAGACGCCAGACAGGGCCACTGAGTGGACGTCGGAGGAACTGCTTTGATGAAACTTCCCAGACGGAAACCCGAATCCACGCGCAAGGAAGAGAAACGCGGCTGGATCAAGACGAAACGGAAAAAACACGGGTAAGTAATTGCCAGATGTCTAACTGATGGTGCATCTTGGGGTTTCTCAATGACTCGAACATCCAAAGATACACAAGAGGAGTACCCCACAGTAAATACACAAAATTAATACAGTGCTGCATCTTGGGCTACCACTGCACAAGAAGGGAAGGACAATCTCGGGCTATAAAATATTCAGGAACAACTAAAAAAAATAGAAACTATAGACACTATAATACAAAAATACACAGATCAAAAAACAGACAAGTAAATGACGCCTGTAAGAGAGTCCTTGTCTCAGTAGTTGGGAAATGTGTCGGCACACTCCGTGTTCATAGTGACGAGGGAAAATTATCAATTACTTTGAAAAATATCCATTACTATGTATGTTTGAGGTTATTTCAGCCGACGACACCTGTTTAGCATAAGTCAAAGGACAAAAGGAAAGAGGAAGCGCATTGAGCAAACACGTGCCGGGGCGTTCGGTGTGTGTGGTGTCCATTATTGGTATTAATTTAGAGATGAGCGAACATTGCGTCCGTTCGAGCTGATGCTCGTCTGAGCAATTGCGACTCGAAAAACTGCTCGTTGCTCGGACGAATTACTTCGCCCGCTCGAGAAAATGCGCTCCCGCCGTTGTGCTTTTGGCGGCCAGAAACAGAGCCAATCAAAGCCAGGAGACTCTGCACTCCAACCAGCATGACGTGGTCCCTTACGTCGAATAGCAGTGGTTGGCTGGCAAAGAATCAGGATGAACCCATGGGACCCAGGTAGACTAAAAGCCGCTGCAACAGCGCTGCTCGGATCATTCAAGGTCTGGAGAAATGCACAGACTAGGGAGAGAGAGCTGCATGCTGGTACAGGGAAAAGCAAGTTAGGCGATGTTCTATAGAGCTATGATTAGGCAGGAGTGATTACTTCAAAGAACCCAACAGCAAAGGTCTTAGGGCTACAAATTAAAGAATTCTACTAATTTTTTTGTTTATCTAACAAATATGCATAATAAACAAAACAAAAAAAAAAAAGTAAAAAAAATATTTGTGACAAACGAGAGAAAAACAACCAAAAATTAAGCCAAAGTAGAGGACCCCCCCTCTGCTACACACGTATGTGATATAATAATAGTCGTAAGTGGCACACAAATATCACAACCTCAAACACCAAAGTGGGAAAAAATTCTAGTAGGAGTAGGATGGAGGATTTCCAAATTAGGCACAGTCAGCTTTTGCCATGTTTTTCCTATTTTATTTTACGTAAATTAATTTGTTTAATAACCTCATAGTGTCATATCATCTGAGACATAAATAGTGGAGACTTAATACATATGGCTAGAAAAAAGAAATAAGCCATAGGAGAATCACAAAAACAGGAACTTAACGCAACTACAGTAAGCCAGTTATATATTTGAGTAATTCTGAGTTGATACTGCTGGGGCATGTATTCTGCAGTGACAAGTAAACTAGCCAAAATCTAGAAGTAGAAGCAAATTTTGGTTAATCAGTGAGACTTGCGAACAGCAAATGGTAATTTGCGACCTTGAGAGGAAAAGAACAATAATCAATGCCAAGAACCGAAAAAGAGCAAGGAGGAGAAAAACGGCCAAACACCCCAACTTTATCCTTCCGTAGGGGGTGGCTCGTCAATTCGGCACCAGTCTTATGTTACCATTTGTCCTTTTATTTTACGTATTTGTTTATTTAATAATCAGGTCAGCTCATCTGGCATAGTTTAGTGTGTTTATACTCGGCTAGCACTAGAAAATACGCCTAGGAGCCTCCCCAGGATCCGTACCCAAAGTTAGACGTTAATATACTGTGATTTTGGCGTTGATATGCAGGGGCGGCCTGTACCCTCTGCATGTCAGGACCATCTATGCCCACAAATTTAGTTGGCACCCCCAGCCCAATATTGTAGTGAGACCCTGACAGGAACCGCTGTGTTAATGAAGCTATAGTGACAGCACATATCCCAAATTGCAAAGACTAAAGATGGACGAAAATTTAGTAGGAGGTTGGAATTCAATTAGGCACAAGTCGCATATGTCCTTTAATTAATTTTCGTTTTTTATTTGTTTAAGAACTCGGTTGTCATCTCATCTGGCAATTAGTAGTGTGCTTTATACTTGGCTAGAAATAGCATAGCAATATGGATAGCATGGGTTTAAAAACTCAAAAAAACACAAAAAAAAAAAAAAACACAAAAAAAAGTTAAAAAAAAATTAAAGCTATAACTCTCACTTGTAAAAATGTTTACCCGAGGAGCAAGCGGCAGTATGAAAGGACAGAAAGAGAGGAGACAAACCCAAACCAGAGAAAAGGGCAAGTCCAAACAACTAAAACAACTCTGCAGGAGGTCAGAGGACGATGGTCCTGGGCGGGGTGTGAAGGGACACCCGCTTATGAAGGACGCAGGGGAACGCCGCAGAGCTATCATCCTAGGTTACAGGTCTGAAGTTCCTGGGACTCGTGGAGAGCACTGTTGAGGCCAACAAGAAAGTAAGAGAACACGGTGAACATGTAAAAAAGGTCGTGAGGATTGCTGACAAATGCTAATCGAGCAATTGTCCACCCGAAGTCAGGTCATTCACAACGCCACAAAAAAAAGTCCACAACCATGTACACCAGAATCCACACCATCCCAGGCTCAATGCCCACTCAAGCTCCTCCCCCCAGTTGCCCACCGACCAAGGAAAAATTTGGCATTTGAAACGGCATACTCTGAGGAAACTGTTCGGGACCATTCACACGTCAAAACCACTTGTCGGTTGCTGCTGAGCAATTTTCCGATGCCCAGGTTTTACACCAGTCACAGTCTGTGGGTGATGATGACCTTCTTGACGTAGTGGAAGTAAAAGTGTGTAAAGAGGTGTACGACGAATGAGGAGGACACGAGTTGATACAAGAAGATGGGGAAAGATGTAACATGTCAAAAGGAAGAACCCAAAACAAACACCGCGAGCAAGGAAAAACAAAAACAGAAACGAGCGGGGAGAAGATCCCAGGAGGGGCCCACGGAAGAGATCGGAGGATAATGACCAGGGGACAAGACCACGTGGGTTGAGGGCAGGGTATGAAAGAAACACAAAGTAGCTTCTGAAAAAGGAGAGGAGAACGAGAGAAAGACCAGAAAAAAAGAACACCCCGAAGGCAGCGCGCAAAGAGGAAGTTAGTGGGCGAAAGAGCAAAGAACGAGGAGAACCGAGAAGGGAACAAAGAGAGTATCGCGTGAGACACCACTACAAAGACGCCACAACAAAAAACAGATGGCCAAACAGGTGAAGAGGCCAACGCGGAGAGGGATAGCTGCGACACCGGAGATCCGGGATCATAAATAATGCATTCGAAAGGGCCGGAGGTCTGCTAGGAAACAAACGGCCATCGGAAAGAAGGACGGTGGGTGTGAACATATGCCCCAAAACCAGGCTCAGCAGGGGTTTCCACCAACCACTAATAGACTACACTAACCAAACACCAAGTATTGAGAAGAAGGGACAAAATGAAAATATGCTAAAACAAAACCCAAATCAAATAAAGTGACGGATAACAAAAAAAGCAAACCAGCTCTCAACAATCCGACGCCGTGCCAAAAACACCACGTGCTACCTTCCCCCCTGTGTCAGTGATAGTCAGCCCCCTGCACAGACCCTGCCACAAAAACCCCATCGTCGCCATCCACGATCCTCCACAAGCATCACAAGCGTTCAAGCGACTTCATCACTACAACCCAGAAGACAGGAGCGGCGGAAACGCAAAAAAATTTATAGTTAGCAACCCCCCAGCAAACGCCCCAAAAGCCTAAATGGTGCACATCACCAGCGATTGATGAGCCTGGAAGATGCTGCAATATAGGATAGTAGAGACATACGAGGCCTTCAAGCAAACATCAGTAAAAAACAACAAGGATACAAAACCTCCGGGAGGAGGCCTGGACCAAACCCACAAGCCACGAGGTATTATCGGTCCCCAGACGCAGCCACTACTTTTCCACGAGTTTGTGCGCGTCCCACCCTGCACACAGCAAGTGTCATGGACAACAGCACACGTGTGCCGCTGACTAAACGCGGCGTTTCTGACAAGGTCAAAATGACCACGGACACTTTGGTGGAGGTCGGTGTGGTGGAGTGGATGAAGGGGGTGCGAGGGGACAATTAGTTTTCATCATCGAGTGAGGGGGTTGGGGCGGGGGAACATTGGTGCTTACGAATTGCGGGGTGGATTGGCCTGGGACAATTCCGAGTCCTTGGGAACTGGGGTCGCTGGTATATTACTGGCCTGACCGAGAGGGAGTGGTGGGAGGGGAAGAAAGAGGGCTAAGGGGGGGGGGGTCAGCGATACAGAGGGTAGGAGATGGCGCGGCTAGAGAAAACCAGAATGAAAAAGACAGAATCAGAAAAAAAATGACATTCCCGTTGGGGAGTAGGAGCAATCAGTCGGCGAAGTAGATCTAGGAACAGCAGCAGTGCCGTTGCTAAGCGACAGCAAAAGGCGGTGCTAAAAACTTGAGCATAGGCGATTAAAAGGCACACAGCACAAGGAGCTATGAACAGGCATCACGGGCCGCAGACTGATCTGTGGCTGGCAACGCTGAACATGAAGACCAGGAATGGTTGTGTGTGACAACGCCCGTAAAATGCGTGGCGGGCGCTCGGACAAACTCGGCCCGACTGACAACATAGTGCCAATGGCCTGGGCCCATGTGGTTAAAATCTGATTAGTTCAGCGTTATACTCAAGGACATACCACAATCTGTCAGAATTGCTCCCTGAAGGTGGATGCCTGCCAGCTGTGAGCATTTCAGGAAGTCCAGCACGAGTGATGCCATATCTGGGGGAGAGGGAGGAGCGGGGGGAGTCGCAGGTCGCTGCGATTCGAGTAATGGCACGGGACTCGCGTAGTGGGACGGGGATGATGTGGGTTGTGATGTGGGGGAGTGAGGGGCGTGGCTGGGGACAAGGCGGGGGTGGGTGGGGGCAAGGAGGGAAAGAGGCCGGATTGGAATTAAAAACGAAGAACCATAAGGTATAAAAAGAGTTTCAAGCAGCAGCGCCACGAACAATTAGTAGCCCTAGACCAGATGTTACAAACTCCGATCCATGAAATGGTTAGTCAGGTCACGTCAGCTTCATAAAGTATACACGAGGAGTCGGACGTAGGATGTTTCTGAGTATCGGTCAAGGTGGCTGAGGTTAGTTAACTTAGGAGTAACACAGATGGGTCAAGTGGATGCCCCATCATCAGCTCAACATACGCGCTGCTTGGCTTGTTTGAAAAAACTTTCTCTGATCAGCATGAAGTCGGAAGCTTGCGCTCGTCACAATAGGATGGACGGGGGGAAGAATTTGATCCCTTTGTGATGCCAAAGCACCAGTGAGGTCTGTTCTCAGCACATATCGGAGAGGCGGGTGGAAGATTGGGTGGGGGAGGTTAAGGATGAATGAGGGAGGTATAAGAGGCGTGAGAATTGTTGGCGTAGGACACAGAAGAGGGGACGCATTGATTGGAGTCCTTTACTGTTCAGCGTGTATGGGCCAGAAAGAGAGGATGGGGTTGGACTTTCAGGTCTCAGGTTTGGAGGAGGAGGGAAGATGGAAAGTTGAGCCAGTGAGTGGGAGTGAATTCTACGCGAGGTTACTTCTGGCTTCAAGGTGGGAGGGTGGAGAGTTCGGTAGTGCTGCATGCTTATCCCTTGTGACCCTGCGTCAAATGAATTTATTCCTGAGGGCACCGTGGTAGGTTGCGGTGGGTGTGCACTATCGCTGGACCCAGCGGGTTTACAAGCAAATATCTTTCGCCACTCTGTGTTCCTCCGTGGCATGGGGGGAAAGTGAGTGGGCGGTGAGAGGATGCGGGGTGATGTAAGGTTACAGGAAGGGCCCGTGTTTTGCACAAGCTGAAAACATGTATTTCCCTTCTGACAGCGCTAGCGGAAAGAGTGCGTAGTGCTGCGAAAGTCGCGAGGGAGAGTAGGCGAGCAGGCAGCTATGTCCAGCAATGGCCTAATGGGTACGCTTTACAAGGCTTTGCCAGCTTAGTCACCCCAGCAAGACACTTGTCAGCCTGTCGCCGCAGTCTCTGGCAGAGTAGGGTGATCTTACAGAAAGAGGGTGATTTTTTTTTGTACCGTAGCTGACATACCCTCGTCTTAAATGATCACACAGCTCCTACAATACTGGGTTTCAACGGCTTGGACATGGTGGCGACGGAGAGCTGGCGCGTGTGTAGCGCCTTGGAGGGGGGGTCTTGGCTTGCGCCTGGTGTGTCGCGACCGGCTAGGTGCGGGGTGGGACATGAGCGTGTTGTTCAGTGTGCAGATTGGTGGCATCATCACCGATAAGCGTACACGCCTGTGAACTGACAGCGCTGACAGGCTGAATATTATTCAGATGAAATAAAGCCTGGATTTCTCAAATTCAAATCTCAACCAGGTGAAGGAATGTAACAGAATAAATTGAGGTCAATCATCACTACCATCCTCAGTTTCCCGCCCTTCTCCTCCTACCCGAGTAAACACCGCCATAAAAGCAGAAGGAAAACTGGCATTTTTGGACAAGGGCCATGGTCTTGCTATGTACTTTATGCATGCATTTTCTGGAGGGCCACCGAACCGGGTCCTACTGTTTTTAACATTTTTGGGAGTGCCCACCTACAGGCATCAATTATTCACTTTTCTGGAGGGCACGACCCGTTCCTCTGTGTTTTTAACCAATTTTGGGACCGTGCAACAACAGGCACAATCTCTTCTATTTTTTCTGGAGGGCCACCTCCCTGTCCTCTGTTTGAAACTTTTTGGGACTGCACATACAGGCAATCAATCGATTCCATTTTTTCTGGAGGCCACCTACTGCTCCTTCTGGTTTGAAAAACTTTTTGGGACTGCCACATACAGGCACTCAATCTATTCTTTTCTGGAGGGGCCACCTACCTGTCCTCTGGTTTGAACAACTTTTCTCAGGAATGACCACATACAAAGGACAACATTCAATATATTCAAAATTTTCTGAGAGGCGCACACCATACCCAACTGCTCCTACTCGGTTATGAAAAACTCTTTTTGGGACATCGCCCACAGAACAGGAACTCATCGATATCAATTTTTATGGAAGGACCCACCCTACCTGCTCATCAGGGTTATGAAAAACTTTTTAGGGGACTGCCATAAACAGGCACTATCCAAAAAATTAAAATTGTCTCCATAGCAGCTACACACGTTAAGTTGTATCCACAATTGTAGATAAACCTCAAAAAAAAGAGCAAGTCACTATGAACATGCATCCAACCAATCGTCCCTTATCAAACTGAAAGGCAACTAATTGTTGTCAGGCAGAAACCTTTGGAGTTGTGGTTTCCGTGGAATCCACATCAAGTTGTTAATTTGCTCGCCACCAGCTGTGGTGATCCCAAAATATACGAATAAAACTTTATTCATTTACAATATTATTTCAGCGCTTCTTGCGCATCTTCTTTACATTCCCATCACCCGCCATATCCTATAGACTTATAAGAACGCTACTACACTTATCTTATACAAAAGGTTCTTGAGGGATGTTTGGGGAGTAGCCTCCTAGGAACGGGCTTGGATTGGCGAAAGCCGCCTGGCAGGGGGAGCGCCAAATCCATGCCAAGATCCAAAACATAGTTTTAACTGCAGAACCTTAATCTATAACTCGTTAACTGCACCCTCCATAACATGGTCCCCTTATAAACGAGCTGTTGCAGGCACGAATTTTGGGGTTGTTTTACATGGCGTCCATGGAACTTGAATCGCCAACCTGCGGTGGACATCCAACAAAAAAATAATGGCGCAACTTTACTCCAATGTACGATATATTCATAGAGCGGCTTCTTGACTCACCTCCTTTGTGTCCTCTCTATGCCACCCATTGGTTTGAGCCCTGAGGCCAAATTAGGGTAATAGTCGACCATGACAACTCTAGAGACTGCTGAACCGCATGCCTCTGCATGCCGTCACACCTATACGTGTAAGAAGGGTCAAAGTATTGCA
>WNYA01000990.1:0-48080 GCA_019512145.1 Engystomops pustulosus | reverse complement strand
CACAGACTTGTACTTACCTGCAGGGTCTTCTGTTCTCCTCTCTGCTTCCTCTGCTTTCTTGACGCCTGATGTGGACAGAATATATCATCAATCTCCTACGTCTCCTGAGACATTTTGGGATCCACCAGCGATGTCTGTTCCATGTGATAAGAGGATAAGGATCTGTACAAGGAGATTGTCTTGTGGACTCTGACATGACATCATAACATATATCTATAATGTGACACCTGAAGATGGCCCTCAACTCCTCCTCACATCCTCTTCTGCTTCTTATACTTCTAGGTGTTAAAGTTCCTTCACTGCTCTGCTCACAACCTCCACTTTCCGCTTTACCACCACCTCCTCCTCCTTGGCTGTCCTGATTATAAATTCCACTCTCTGCTCATCCTCCTCCTCTGCCACTCTCATAACATCCTCCACTCTCTGCTCCACCACCATCTACTTCTCCTCCGCTGCTTTGATGGATAAGCGAACCATTATAAACAGAAAGGGTAATTAGTATAGCTAGCATACATAACACATTGGGGCTTATTTACTAAGGGTCTGCAGACGCACTTTTCGAAGTTTTGGGGCTTTGCGCAGCTGTGACAGCTATTTAGCAGGGGATTGTGTCACATGCGATCCGATTTTGGCGCAGCGGCACCGTCTTTCATGCAACAGAAAATGGGGGGCGGGCTGTAGGACGATCCGACTGATTTGGACTGAGCGCGGGATTTAACATTCAAATTGTGTTGCAAGACAATGCACTTACATGCACCGGGAAGAAGAAGGTGAACTCCAGGGACCTGAGCGGGGAAGTGACACATGCAGGATATCGGGCGCAGGATCTTAGTGACTCCCCGCACAGCGCATTATACACGGACAATGCACTTACATGCACCAGGAAGAAGAAGGTGAACTCCATAGACCTGAGCGGGGAAGCGACATATGCAGGATATCAGGTGCAGGATCTTAGTGACTCCCCGCGCAGCACATTATACACGGACAATGCACTTACATGCACCAGAAAGAAGAAGGTGAACTCCGGGGACCTGAGCGGGGAAGCGACACATGCAGGATATCGGGTGCAGGATCTTAGTGAATCGCGGCACAGCGCATTATACACGGACAATGCTTTTTCTGTGAACACCAGCGTCATTGGGTAAGTAAATGTGCCCCATGCTTTTATGTTTGATGGCATATAGTTTACTTAGCCATGTTTGAGAGTAAATATCTTTTCCCTATCCAGAATTTCTCTTTTGAACGACATTCATACCATGAATATGCAGTTTACTGCTGTATTTATGGGTAAGGTACTGTAATTTTTGGATGTCAAGGTACAAATAATGGAGGGTCGCTTTACCACCACTGCTTTAAGGAAACCCACCGCTACAAATTCACTATTGCACTTCGATAGTTTCCCCCACACCTCATAAAGGAAAGTTTACCTTTTAGTCAATTTCTCTGCCTAAAAAGACTCAATAGCGAAATGGATGGTTTTGAAATTCAAGCAGCGGACCTAAAACAGAGACTGTCACACTGTGGTTACCCTAATACTATACTAGAAAAGGTGCTTGAGAAGGAACAGGGTACCCCAGTGGGTAGACCCATCCAACATAGTAGGAATGGGACTAATATACAGAAAAAAAGTGGGGGACGTATGGCTTTGGCTTTCTCTTTTAGCTTTCATCCACACAAACGAGCCATAAGTACTGTCCTCTACAAAAATTGGAAAATCCTGGAATTGGATGACCAACCATCCAAAGTTACTAGACACAAGCTACTTATCACTTTCAGACGTGGCCCTTCCCTTAGAACTCAATTGGTCTCCAGTCGTTTTTCTACATCCAGTCACACTTGGTTACATCCCTATCGAAAACCTCAAATGTGGCTCGTGTAATTTTTGTCGTTACAATATGCAAAGTAGACTTATTAATATGGGCGGCATGCGACATGAGGTTAAATCTTTCATGAATTGTAGATCCACTTTTGTGGTCTAGGTAACTCTGTGCCCATGTGAGCAATACTGTATCGGTAAAACTATCAGAAATTTACCAGATTTCGTGAGCATTATATCTCGATTAGTACTGGTAAAGGCTGTCCTCGGTTAATTAACCACGTCAGAGAGAGTTTACCTGCACTCCGAGGTGTCGCGAGGTCCGAGGTTAGAGAAAGCGCACAGTACGCCAAACGGCCCCTCGACCTACCCGTGGCGTGCATCCCCCCTGCTCTGTGATCTTCCCTGGAATAAAACGTTTTTCGTTCCCGATACCCTCAGTGCCGTCTTCTTTCTTTTCCCATTTTGAGTAAAACTGCTTCCATATCAACCCATAGCTTGTTTTCTCCGTGTGGATAATATTCAGTACAATATTCCAAAGAAAGCTTGTAGCCTCAGACTATATCTGCCTAAGGAAAAAACAGAAGCACTGGTGAGGCTTGAAATAAGTACAAAATCTATAGAACATTTATCCTGCCCATCCAGGATAGGGGGAGCTTCAGCCAGGTCTGTAAATCTCTGTCCCTGGGAGATAACAGAGGGACATAATTGAGGTCAAAAGTCCTAGAGGGATGATTTGGGATCTGCACACCCACATATTTAATGGAGTCTGACATCCAGCGGAAAGGAAACATTTTGGATACCTGCACATCTACTGCCCTGGGCACTTTAACATTTAGCAGTTGCGATTTGGCAGGATTTACCCTAAAAACACCCTAACCTGAGAGATAATGCTCCCTTGATTGCCTGCAGGTGGCAGTTAGGATTGATAATATATTGTAATAGATCATAGGCTGAAATCTTATGAACTGCTCCCCCCACTTCGACGACCACCATTGACTGGATAAAAGGGGCGACAGGGGGCAGCCCTGACATGTACCATTACTAATTTTGAATGGATGTGATAGCAACCCATTACTTGAGACTGGGGATTATCATATAAGGCCATAATTCTAGATAAAATCTTAGGGCCCAGTCCTATCTGATGGAGGGTAACCTCTAGAAAGCCTCTCCCCCACCTTGCTGAATGCCTTTTTGGCATTGATGGCTAAGAGGGCAAAACTAATGATGGACATAGTTTTGATTTATCTTGTGCCTCTCTACCAGGGATGGACCCCACTTGTTCTTTGTTGATCATATTTGGTATCAAGGACCTTATCCTCAAAGCTAGAAGCTTGTTGTGTAACTTAAGGTCAATATTATTCAGAGAATTTGGCTCAAAGTTTCTGCAATGGGTGGAGTCGCTCCCCGGTTTTGGAAGCACTGTAATAGGAGCCTGCAGAGGATAGCCCCCAGCTATCGCATTAAAAGCCGCCAACGGGGGTTCCTGTAACTTTAGGCCGAACCTCTTAAAGAAACGCGGTGTAAACCCATCCGGGCCTGGGTTTCTACCGATCTTAAGTTCTTTAATGGCAAATAGCAGATCTTCCGCTGTGAAATCAGACTCCAACATGGGGAGAACGCCAGGGGAAGAAATATTTCTAGGTATGTTTATGTATGTACAGTATATACCCCCAGGGCATACAGCTTGGCATAGAAGGCCCTGAACTCCTCTAGGATTTGAAATGGGGAGTGAGGGACATAACTGGGGACGTCAGGAGCCTCGGTTGTAGGGGCCGGGAGAGCACAAAAATACCCCTTTGCATCCTATCCTGTGTGCGTTGCGATTTCTGATCCAAGATATTAAGGATCTTTTGTTGCACACCGCAACTTACGTGCCTCAGATTGTGCGCTTTATTTTGCTGTCTTAAGCATGGCCTGGTGATGCCAAAAGAAGGCCAGCTCCGCAGGTCTAGCCTTATGGTAGTCTGGCACCATGTGACATGTGACCCCCTCCAATACCTGTTTCAATGCCTCCACAACACCAGTGCCTCTGGCACATCGCTTTATGATCCCTCCGATTCAACAATGGCCTTCTCGACATCCCCCACACAAGCTGCATCATGAACAGCATATCGTTCAAGCGCCAAGATCTATACGGGCTGAAGGGTGCTCCGAACTGGAGAGCTAGCCATGATTGGTGCATGATCAGACCACAAGATCTTATCTCTGAGGGGCGGAAGTCGGGAGTGGACCTAGAAGGCCATACAAGATGAAACATAATCAATCCTCCTAGTAATGAGCATAAGAATGGTGGCTAATTCCCTACTCGGGGTGTAATACTCTCCATAGTTCAATGAGCTGTAAGTGTGCTAGCTCCTGTTTGAGTCTACGGGTGGCTACATAAGATACTGACTAAGGGTGCGTTGTGCACCAGAAACGCGTAGGCTTATGTGACCTCATATGCACTTGCGGGGGGAGATGCTGTCTATGCCTTTAATGGATTTACCCTGAAAAAGAGCTCTTCGATGGAAAGACAAACATTTTTAACCAAGCACGTGTTTGCGGAGTCTCGTGTTTTTCTTGGACTTATGTAGAACAAATTACTATGTTCACCACCGGTTATAAGTAGTTGGCGACAGAGGGGAGGAAAACAGATTATTTGGTACCAACATAACCCCTCACGACTTAGAAAAATGTTGAGTCAAAGAGGCCTCTGGTGAAGCCTGGACCTTGGAGCGTTGAATCTTTGACCACTGCTTGTGTACTGGCACTGGGGTGAGCCTACTCATGGAAGGCAAATTGGGAAGGGACATCTGGGGTATTTCGAAGGTGCCCAAAAATTGTGGTAAATCACCCAGATCCTTGAATGTTGCAGCCTTTTCATCTTCCTAGCCTGGCGTTGGAAGGAGAACACCCATCGACAAGGAATGTCCTTATTGTGGAGGGCCTGCGTGAGCGGGTGTACCACTCTGCATAGCTGGAGTGTGCGGAGCACAAAGTCCGGCAACCTTACAGTCCTTAAAGATCTGTGGCTGCTCACAGTGTGGCCTCCTTCTCCTTAAAGTCCCTAATCGGCTTACGGCAGGGCGCCGCTCCTATTCTTTTCCTTCCCGGTTGTTGTGCTGAAGCTCCAGGCATCATGGAGGGTGGTTTTGTGCGGGTTGAGGGGGGAGGGGGGGGTAATATGCTTATCTAAGCTGACTGTGCTTGCCGCTGAAGCTGAGCACAACAACCGGGGAGGAAAAGAATAGGAGCGTAAGCCATATAAGGACTTTTCTCTACCGCCACGAGGCGCAGATGGCCGGGCTACCTCCACTGGCCACAGACATGTGGACGCGCAAGAATAGCGCACAAAACCCCAAGCTTCCATAAATCCTGGCCTCGCGTAAGCATCCACCCCCACCACCTCAAAAAACAATACGGGACTCCCCCTGGGACGCGACCCCGCCGCAAGGCCCATGAAATATGGCACCTTCCCCTCCTCATATACAGGAGGAATATAGCATACACCATGGCCCTCCAATTACTGGAGAACTCCAACTCTACAAATGGCTCTCACATAAGCCATAATTCATCGGGGTCTTCCCCTTCTGCAATCCCGGTCAAACATAGACAGAAAATGTCAGATAAAGATAGCTCTTTTGATAATACAAACCCATTTCCAAACTTGAGATAAAACGGTCTCAGAAGTTAAAGTTAAAGCAATGTTTAGAGGCCTTCCGCGCCTCACTCATAAGGACTTACCCTGCCTGACAGTCCCTATCCAGAAGGAGGTAATGATTTGGGAGACAGAGTGTCACAAAATGAAGCTAAAATGGGAATGTAACTATTGCCCACAACAGCTTAGTGGACTTGCATAACAGCTATAGAGGACAGAGTGTGTGCTATCCAGGCCAACGTTAATTGATTCAGAGGACCGTGACAGAAGAAATAATGTCACAAAAAGAGAAGTACTCACAATTAATCCTGGCCATATGTTGCGCTTATACGTTCAAAGCTCATCGCCTCTACGCTCCTCCCGGTAGTTAACTGAATATGAACTTTGCATTGATGAGCTCTCAGAGTCCCCAACCAGCTAATTTACCTAAAATCGTACCAAGGGATGTACTGCGCTGCTTTATATCTTCATGTTAAGGACGACAGCTGCTCACAAGCAGAAAAATGCAATCATCACCACAACCCTACAAGAAGTCAGGCTTTTGTGGATCTATCTACAGGAATGTTACAAGAAAGACCAACAACGGGGAGGAAAAGAATAGGAGTGGCGCCCTGCGTTAAGGACTTTTCTCTAAATCTGCCACGAGGCGCAAGATGGCCGTGGCCTACTCTGCTGCAACATACATGTGGAACGCGCAGAGATGGCGCAAAAAACCCTCAAGCTTCAATAAATCCTGGGCCTCTCGGTAAGCACCCTCAAATAAAGGGACTCTTCCCCCTGGGACGCGACCCGCCGCAAGGCCCAGCAATATGGCACCTTCCCTCCTCTTATATAGGAGGAATATAGCATGCCACCATTGGCCCTCCAATTGCCGGAGAACTCCAACTCCACAATGGCTCTCACATAAGCCATAATCATCGGGGTCTTCCCCTTCTGCAATCCCGGTCAAACATAGACAGAAAAGTGTCAGATTAAAGACACCTCTTTTATAATACAAAAATGCTTCCTTACTATTACTACTACTTCCATACTATATTTAGGGATCCACCTAACAACCCCCACATTTTTATCTGATTGGAAGAATGCGACATATATGATGTCCATATTACTATGCTTTCTTCAACTAAGAAACCAAAAGTAGCACTACATATTCTACCAGACATAAACAAAGGGTGCCTTAGTCTCCCAGATATACGAGATTACTACATAACTGCAATAACAGACGCATGGAGAAGCTGGTGGCAGAACTCCACAGAGAAAGCCTGGGTGGTTCTGGAGACTACCTGAACCAAAATAAGGCACTCAGGAATAGTATGATAGCCGAGCAATGTGGGATCTCTCATATCAGCCATCAACACTCAGACGGGCATCAAACACTCTCCTACAAGACCGCACCCACACTACACCCTCAAATTCCTATCTCCTTTTAGAAACCAATACAGATCTCAAGCTTCAGAACTTATAATATATTCTTTATTTATATAGCTGCACAGAGCCACCCAGTATGTTTTGGAGTGTGGGAGGAAAGTGGGAATACCCAGAGATAACCCAAGCAAACACGGAGAGAACATACAACTCTTTGCAGATGTTGATTCGGGTTGGATTCGAAACCCAGGACCCCAGCGCTGCAAGGCAGAGTGCTAACCACTCATGCTACAGTGCAGTCTTCTTGAAAAAGGAAAAAATGAGATAGATTCCATCCAAGTTTACTTTCAGCCTCCGATTTACTTCCCTCTCGACCTAAAGTATAAAATAGATCTACCGAAAATAAGATAACGACATAACTAGAATAAAGAAAGGCATTTTTTGCATTTATAAAACCTGGCACTAAAAACTCCTGGAAAAAACCATTATATCGGGAAGAACTGGGAAGTAACTGTGATCTTACTCATGCTATAAAACCTTCCAATTTACCCATCGACCTTCAGGTTCACCAACTACTCTTACTGTAGAAGCAATCACTAAGACAACAATGCGATGGTTCACCAGCCAGACAGGCCTCAATCTACCCATCTCTCTGTGTTGGAGAGGGTGCTGGGCTATGGGCACCACCTTATACAGATTAGGAGTTGTCCTGTAGTAGTAAAACTCTGGGAACTTCAATTTAACATAAGCAATTCATCACTCCCAACCACCCCCCAACTCGCTTAACTTTACTAGAATTCGAAAAAACATCAGAATTGTGGTGGCTCATCTCTCCATGGCCACCAAACTAACAATCACGAGACACTGGAAAGAGGCCGTGGCCCCCAAACTAGAAGAGACATAGCTACACTAAAACTCTACCGGCACATAGGAGAGAATCTCTCCTTTCCAACTTACACTCAATACAAATACCCGACTAACTGGAAGCCCTTGTTAAAGTGTTCATTATGCATGATAATAAGCGAACCATTATATAACAGAAAGGGTAATTAGTATAGCTAGCATACATACACATTGGGCTTATTTACTAAGGGTCTGCAGACGCACTTTCGAAGTTTTGGGGCTTTTGCCAGCTGTGACAGCTATTTAGCAGGGGATTGTGTCACATGCGATCCGATTTGGCGCAGCGGCACCGTCTTGGCAGCAACAGAAAATGGGGGGCGGCTCGCTGCTTAGGACGATCCGATTATTTGTACGATCGCGGGATTTAACATCAAATTGTGTTCAAACACTGCAAAACTTACCACATGCAAACCGGACGAAGAAGGTGAACTCCAGGGACCTGAGCGGGGAATGACAACATGCGAATCGGGCGCAGATCTTCGTGACTCCCCGCACAGCGCATTAACACGGACAATGCACTTACATGCCCCATGAGAAACGGTGAACTCATAGACCTGAGCGGGAAGCGACATATTCAGGATATATCAGGTGCAGTATCTTAGTGACCGGTCCCCGCGCAGCACATTATACACACGGACAATGCCTTACATCACCAGAAAGATAAATGTGAACTCCGGGGACCTGAGCGGGGAGCGACACATGCAGGATTCGTGTGCACGTCTTAGTGACTCCCCGCACAGCCGCATTATACAACAAAACGGACAATGCACTTACATGCACCAGAAAGAAGCCGGTGAACTCCGTGACCTGAGTCGTGGAAGCGAACACATGCAGGATAGCAGGTGGCAGGATCTTATGACTCCCGCACAGCACATTATACACGGACAATGCCCTTACATTCCCCAGGACTAAGAAGGTGAACTCCGGGGACCTGTCGGGGAAGTGACACATGCGAGGATATCATCGCACGATCTTTGACCGGGATTGCAGAAGGGGAAACCCCGATGATTATGGCTTATGTGAGAGCCATTGTGGAGTTGGAGTTCTCCGGCAATTGGAGGGCCAATGGTGGCATGCTATATTCCTCCTATATAAGAGGAGGGAAGGTGCCATATTGCATGGGCCTTGCGGCGGGGTCGCGTCCAAGGGGGAAGAGTCCCGTTTATTTTGAGGGTGCTTACCCGAGAGGCCCAGGATTTATTGAAGCTTGAGGTTTGTTTGCGCCTCTTCTCTCCCGCGTCCACATGTTTGTTGCAGCAGAGTAGGCACGGCCATCTTGCTGCCTCGTGGCAGATTTAGAGAAAAGTCCTTAACGCAGGGCGCCACTCCTATTCTTTTCCTCCCCGTTGTTGGTCTTTCTGTAACATTCCGGTAGATAGATCCACAAAAGCCTGACTTCTTGTAGGGTTGTTGGTGATGATTGCATTTTCTCTGCTTGTGTAAGCAGCTGCTCCTTAACATGAAGAATATAAGCATGCAGTACATCCCTTGGTACCATGATTTAGGTAAATTAGCTGGTTGGGGACTCTGAGAGCTCCTCAATGCAAAGTTCATATTCAGTTAACTACCGGGAGGAGCGTTTGATGAGCTTTGAACGTATAAGCGCAACATATGCCAGGATTAATTTGTAGATCTTCTCTTTTTGACATTATTTCTTCTGTCACGGTCCTCTGAATCAATTACCTTGGCCTGGATAGCACCAACTCTGTCCTCTAAGCTGTTGATGCAAGTCCACTAAGCTGTTGTGGGCAATAGTTACATCTCCATTTTAGCTTCATTTTGTGACGCTCTGTCTCCCAAATCATTAACCTCCTTCTGGATAGGGACTGCTCAGGCAGTAAGTAGTCCTTATAGTGAGGCGCGAAGGCCTCTAAACATTGCTTTAACTTTAACTTCTGAGACCGTTTTATCTCAAGTTTGGAAATGGGTGTATTATCAAAAGAGCTATCTTTATCTGACATTTTCTGTCTATGTTTTGACCGGGATTGCAAGGGGAAGACCCCGATAATTATGGCTTATGTGAGAGCCATTTGTAGAGTTGAGTTCTCCAGTAATTGGAGGGCCATGGTGGTATGCTATATTCCTCCTGATTGAAGGAGGGGAAGGTGCAATATTTCATGGGCCTTGCGGCGGGGTCGCGTCCCAGGGGAAGAGTCCCGGTTATTTTGAGGATGCTTACCGGAGGCCAGGATTTTTTTATTGGAAGCTTGAGGGTTTTTGTGCGCCTATTCTCTGCCGCGTCCACATGGTCTGTTGGCAGTGGAGGTAGGCCACGGCCATCTTGCTGCCTCGTGGCGGATTTAGAGAAAAAGTCCTTAATCGGCTTACGCTCCTATTCTTTTCCTCCCCGGTTGTTGTGCTCAAGCTTCAGCGGCCAAGCCACAGCTCTTAGATAAGCATATTACCCCCCCCCCTCCCCCCTCAACCCGCACAAAACCACCCTCCATGATGCCTGGAGCTTCAGCACAACAACCGGAAGGAAAGAATAGAGCGTCTCCCTGCCGTAAGCGATTAGGGACTTTAAGAGAAGGAGGCCACACTGTGAGCACCACGATCTTTAAGGACTGTAAGGTTGCCGGACTTTGTGCTCCGCACACTCCAGCTATGCAGAGTGGTACACCCGCTCACGCAGGCCCTCCACATAAGGACATTCCTTGTCGATGGTGTTCTCCTTCCAAGCCAGCTAGAAGATGAAAGGCTGCAACATTCAAGGATTCTGGGTGTATTACCACAATTTTTGGGCACCTTCGAAACTACCCCAGATGTCCTTCCACCAATTGCCTTCATGGTAGGCTCACCCCAGTGCCAGTAAACACAGCATGGTCAAAGATTCAAGCCTCCAAGGTCCAGGTTCACCAGAGGCCCTTTTGACTCAACATTTTTTTCTAAGTCGTGAGGGGTTATGTTGGTACCAAATAACTGTTTTACTCCCCTCTGTCGCCAACTACTTATAACCGGTGGTGAACATAGTAATTTGTTCTACATAAGTCCAAGAAAAACACGAGACTCCGCAACAGTGCTTGGTTAAAAATGTTTGTCTTCCATCGAAGAGCTCTTTATTTCAGGGTAAATCCATTAACGATGCAACCTAATCCCCGCAAGTGCATATGAGGTCCATAGAGCTACGCGTTTCTGTTGCACAACGCACCCTTATCATATCTTTGTAGCCACCCGTAGACTCAAACAGGAGCTAGCACACTTACAGCTCATTGAACTATGGAGAGTATTACACCCCGATGTAAGGGAATTTAGCCACCATTCTTATGCTCATTACTCATACGGGAGGATTGATTATGTTTTCATCTTGTATGGCCTTCTAGGTCACCTCCCGCACTTCCCGCTCAGTAGATAAGATCTTGTGGTCTGATCATGCACCAATCATGGCTAGCCTCCAGTTCGGAGCACCCTTCCAGCCGTAATAGATCTTGGCGCTTGAACGATATGCTGTTACATGATGCAGCTTGTGTGGGGGATGTCGAGAAGGCCATTGTTGAATGGTCTAGGGATCATAAAGCGATGTGCCAGAGGCACTGGTGTTGTGGAGGCATGGAAACAGGTATTGAGGGGGTCACATGTCACATGGTGGCCAGACTACCATAAGGCTAGACCTGCGGAGCTGGCCTTCTTATTGGCATCACAGGCCATGCTTAAGACAGCAAATAAAGCGCACAATCTGAGGCACTTAAAGTTGCGGTGTGCAACAAAAGATCCTTAATATCTCGGATCAGAAATCGCAACGCACCACGATAGGATGCAAAGGGGTATTTTGTGTGCTCTCACCGGCCCCCTACAACCGAGGCTCCTGACTTCCCCAGTTATGTTCCCTCACTCCCATTTCAAATCCTAGAGGAGTTCAGGGCCTTCTCTATGCCAAGCTGTATGCCCTGGGGTATATACTGTACATACATAAACATACCTAAAATATTTCTTTCCCCTGGCGTTCTCTCCCCATGTTGAGTCTGATTTCACAGGCGGAAGATCTGCTATTTGTGCCATTAAAGAACTTAAATCGGTAAAACCCAGGCCCGGATGGGTTTACCACCGCGTTCTTTAAAGGTTTCCGGCCTAAAGTTACAGGAACCCCCGTTGGCGGCTTTAATGCGATAGCTGGGGGCTATCCTCTGCAGCTCCTATACAGTGCTTCCAAAACCGGGGAGCGACTCCACCCATTGCAGAAACTTTGAGCCATTCTCTGAATAATATTGACCTTAAGTTAACACACCAAGCTTCTAGCTTTGAGGATAAGGTCCTTGATACAAATATGATCAACAAGAACAAGTGGGGGTCCATCCCTGGTAGAAGGCACAAGATAATCAAAACTCTTGTCCATCATTAGTTTTTCCCTCTTAGCCATCAATGCCAAAAAGGCATGCAGCAAGGTGGGGGAGAGGCTTTCTAGAGGTTACCCCTCCATCAGATAGGAACTGGCCCTAAGATTTTATCTAGATTATGCCTTATAATGATAATCCCAGTCCCAAGTAATGGGTTGCTATCACATCCATTCAAAATTAGTAATGGTACTGTCAGGGCTGCCCCCTGTCGCCCCTTTTATCCAGTCAATGGGTGGTCGTCGAAGTGGGGGAGCAGTTCTAAGATTTCAGCCTATGATCTATTACATATATTACAATCCTAACTGCCACCTGCAGGCAATCAAGGGAGCATTATCTCTCATCTAGTTAGGTGTTTTTAGGGTAAATCCTGCCAAATCGCAACTGCTAAATGTTAAAAGTGCCCAGGGCAGTAGATGTGCAGTATCCAAAATGTTTCCTTTCTCCCTGATGTCAGACTCCATTAAATATGTGGGTGTGCAGATCCCAAATCATCCCTCTAGGACTTTTGACCTCAATTATTCCCTCTGTTTACTCCCCAGGGACAGAGATTTACAGACCTGGCTGAAGCTCCCCCTTCCGGATGGGCAGGATAAATGTTCTATAGATTTTGTACTTATTTCAAGCCTCACCAGTGCTTCTGTTTTTTTTCCTTAGCAGATATAGTCTGAGGCTACAAGCTTTCTTTGGAATTTGTACTGAATATTATCCACAACGAGAAAACAAGCTATGGTTATATGGAGCAGAGTTTTACTCCAATGGGAAAGAAAGAGACGGGCACGGAGGGTATCGGGAACGAAAAACGTTTTATTCCAGGAAATCACAGAGCCAGGGGGGATGCACGCCACGGTAGTCGAGGGGCCGTTTGGCGTACTGTGCGCTTTCCTAACTCGACCTCGCGACACCTCGGAGTGCAGGTAAACTCTCTCTGACGTGGTTAATTAACCGAGGACAGCCTTTACCAGTACTAATCGAGATATAATGCTCACGAAATCTGGTAAATCTTCTGATGTTTTACCGATACATTTATTGCTCACATGGCACAAGTTACCTAGACCACAAAGTGGAATCTACAATTCATGAAAGATTTAACCTCATGTCGCATGCCGCCCATATTAATAATTCTACTTACTTTGCATATTGTAAACGACAAAAATACACGAGCCACATTTAGGTTTTCGATAGGGATGTAACCAAGTGTGACTGGATGTAGAAAACTACTGGAGACCAATTGAGTTCTAAGGAAGAGGGCCACCTCTGAAAGTGAGAGTAGCTTGTGGTCTAGTAACTTTGGATGGTTGGTCTCCAATTCCAGATTTTCCAATTTTTTGTAGAGGACGAGAGTACTTATGTTCGTTTTGTTGTGATGAAAGCTAAAAGAGAAAGCCAAAGCCATACGTCCCCCACTTTTTTTCTGTATATTAGTCCATTCCTACTTTTGGATGGGTCTATACCCACTGGGGTACCCTGTTCCTTCTCAAGCACCATCTCTTCTTCTATTATGTATTAGGGTAACCACAGTGTGACAGTCTCTGTTTTAGGTCCGCTGCTTGGAATTTCAAAACCATCCATTTCGCTATTGAGTGATTCTTTTTAAGGCAAGAAATTTGACTAAAAGGTAAACTTTCCTTTATGAGGTGGGGGGAAACTAATCGAGTGGCAATAGTGAATTTGTAGCGGTGGGTTTCCTTAAAGCATTGGTGTAAAGCGGGGTGGTAAAAAAGCGAGACCTCCCGAAACTCGAAAAGAAGCGAAACATAGACAGAAAATGTCAGATAAAGACACCTCTTTTGATAATACAAAAGATGCTTCCTTACTATTACTACTACTTCCATACTATATTTAGGGATCCACCTAACAACCCCCACATTTTTATCCTGATTTGGAAGAATTGCGACATATATGATGTCCATATTACTATGCTTTCTTCAACTAAGAAACCAAAAGTAGCACTACATATTCTAACCAGACATAAACAAAAGGGTGGCCTTAGTCTCCCAGATATACGGGATTACTACATAACTGCAGTAACAGACCAATGGATAAGCTGGTGGCAGAACTCCACAGAGAAAGCCTGGGTGGTTCTGGAGACCTACCTGAAGCAAAATAAGGCACTCAGGAATAGTATGATAGCAGCAATGTGGGATCTCTCATATTCAGCCATCAACACCTCAGATTGGGCATCCAAACATCTCCTACAAGACCTAGCACCCACACTACACCCTCAAATTCCTATCTCCTTTTTAGAAACACAAATACCAGATCTCAAGCTTCAGAACTTAATAATAATAATTCTTTATTTATATAGCTGCACAGAGCCACCAGTATGTTTTGGAGTGTGGGAGGAAAGTGGAATACCCAGAGATAACCCAAGCAAACACGGAGAGAACATACAAACTCTTTGCAGATGTTGATCTGGGTTGGATTCGAAACCCAGGACCCCAGCGCTGCAAGGCAGAAGTGCTAACCACTCAGCTACAGTGCAGTCTACTTGAAAAAGGAAAATGAGATAGATTCCATCCAAGATTTACTTTCAGCCTCCGATTTACTTCCCTTCTCTGACCTAAAGAATAAAATAGATCTACCAGAAAATAAGATAACGACATAACTAGAATAAAGAAAGGCATTTTTTGCATTTATAAAACACTGGGCACTAAAAACATCCTGGAAAAAACCATTATATCGGGAAGAACTGGGAGTAAACTGTGATTTACTCATGCTATAAAACCTTCCAATTTACCCATCGACCTTCAGGTGCACCAACTACTTCTGTGTAGAAGCACATCACTAAGACACAATGCGATGGTTCACCAGCCAGACGGCTCAATCTACCATCTCTCCTGTGTTGGAGAGGGTGCTGGGCTATGGGCACCACCTTATACAGATTAGGAGTTGTCCTGTAGTAGTAAAACTCTGGGAAGCTTATTTAACATAAGCAATTCATCACTCCCAACCACCCCCAACTCGCTTAACTTCTAGAATTCGAAAAAATACAGAATTGTTGGTGGCTCATTCTCCATGGCCACCAAACTAACATCACGAGACACGGAAAGAGGCCGTGGCCCCCAAGCTAGAAGAGGACATAGCTACACTAAACTCTACCGGCACATAGGATAGAGATCTCTCCCTTTCCAACTTACACTCATAGCAAATACCCGAAACAACTGGAAGCCCTGTTAAAGTGTCTCATGCATGATAATAAGCGAACCATTATAAACAGAAAGGGTTAATAGTATGCTAGCATACATAACACATGGGCTTATTTACTAAGGGTCTGCAGACGCACTTTCGAAGTTTTGGGGTTTGCGCAGCTGTGACAGCTATTTAGCAGGGGATTGTGTACATGCGATCCGATTTGGCCGCAGCGGCACCGTCTTTCATGCAACAGAAAATGGGGGGTGCTGGCTGTAGGAAGATCCGAGTGATTTGGACTGAGCGCGGGATTTAACATTTCAAATTGTGTGCAAGACATGCACTTACATGCACGCGGAGAAGAAGAAGGTGAACTCCAGGGACCTGAGCGGGGAAGTGACACATGCGATATCGGGCGCAGGATCTTAGTGACTCCCCGCAAGCGCATTATACAGGACAATGCACTTACATGCACCAGAAGAGAAGGTGAACTCCATAGACCTGACGCGGGAAGCGACATATGCAGGATATCAGGTGCAGGATCTTAGTGACTCCCCGGCAGCACATTATACACGGACAATGCACTTACATGCACCAGAAAGAAGAAGGTGAACTCCGGGGACCTGAGCGGGGAAGCGACCACATGCAGGATATCGTGTGCGACGTCTTAGTGACTCCCGCACAGCGCATATACACGACAATGCACTTACAGCACCAGAAAGAGAAGGTGAACTCCGGGGACCTGAGCGGGGAAGCGACACAGCAGGATTCAGGTGCAGGATCTTAGTGACTCCCCGCACAGACATTATACACGGACAATGCACTTACAGTCCCGGAAGAAGAAGGTGAACTCCGGGGCACCTGAGCGGGGAGTGACACATGCAGGATATCAGACGCACATTTAGTGACTCACACCACACGCACATTATACACAGACAATGCACTTACATGCACCAGGAAGAAGAAGGTGAACTCAGGCGACTGAGCGGGGAAGCGGACACATGCAGGATATCGGGTGCAGATCTTAGTGACTCCCCGCACAGCCGCATATAACGGACAATGCACTTACATGACCAGGAAGAAGAAGGTGAAACCGGGGACCGAGCGGGGGGAAAACGACACATGCAGGATATCGGGTGCACGGATCTTAGTGACTCCCGCACAGCGCATATACACGGACAATGCAATTACTGACACCAAGGAGAAGAGAAGTGAAATCCGGGGACCTGAACGGAGGGGAAGTGACCCACATGCAGGATATCGGGCGACGATCTAGTGAATCCGCCACAGCGCATATCACGGACATGCACGTACATGCACCAGGGAAGAAGAAGGTGAACTCCGGGACCTGAGCGGGGGAAGCGACATATCCAGGGGATTCGGGCGCACGATCTTTGTGACCCCCCGCACAGCGCATTATACAGGACAATGCACTACCATGCACCAGGAAGAAGAAGGTTGAAATCCAGGGACCTGAGTGGGAAGTGAACACATGCAGGATATCGGGTGCAGGATCTTAGTGACTCCCGACAGCGCATTATACACGGACAATGCACTTACATGCACCAGAAGAAGAAGTTGAACTCCGGGGACCTGAGGGGAAGCGACACATGAAGGATATTGGGCGCCGATCTTAGTGAACTCCCCGCACAGCGCATTTACACGGACATTGCACTTAAATTGCACCGGAAGAAGAGGAAGAAGGAGTGAACTCCAGGGCACTGAGCGGGGGAAGTACGATGCAGGATATCGGGTGCAGGATTCTTAGTGAATCGGCCACAGCGATTATACAAGGCCAATGCCTTACATGCACTGGGAAGAAAGAAGGTGGAATCCGGGGACCTGTCGCGGGGCAGTGACAAATGGAGGTTCGGGCAAACGACTCTGTGGACTCCCGCACAGCGCATAGTACAAGACAATGCACTTAACTGCCCGGGGAAAGAGATGGTGACTCCAGGGACCTGAGCGGGAGTGCAGAGGAAGGGGATGCAGATGCAGGATATAGGGGTTGCGATCGTAGTGAATCGCGGCACAGCGCTTTATATACACGGACCAATGCACTTACATGCATGGGAAGAGAGGTGAACTCAGGGGTCGGGACCTGAGCGGGGAAGTGAACATTGCAGGATATGGGCACACGATCTTAGTCGGACTACCCGCAAGCGGCATTTACACGGACAATGCACTACTGCACCAGAAAGAAGAAGGGTGGAACTCCAGGGACCGGACAGAAGGGGGAAGCGACACATGAAGGATATCGAGGCCACAGGATCTCTAGTGACTCCCTCACAGCGACATTAACGGACACATGCATCGTACATGCACCACGGAAGAAGGAAGGTGAACTCCAGGGGACTGAGCGGGGGAAGAGGAAGCGACATATACAGGATATCGGTGTTCGGTGCACGATTGGGCTAGTGACTCCCCGCGCACAGACGCATATACCGGACAATGCATCTACTGCACAGGGCGAAGAAGGTGAACTCGCGGGGGACTGAGGCAGGGTAAGCGACACCATGCAGGGATATATGGGGGCAGGATCTTAGTGACTCCCCGCACCCAGCGCATTTATACAACGGACAATGCCACTTACATGCACACGGTAAAAAGGAGAAGGGAACTCCGGGTGGGAGCCTGCGCAGGGGAGGAGGGGAAGCAGCGGCGACACACATGCGGATATCGGCGCAGGATTTGTAGACTCCCCGCACAGAACGGCATTATACACGGAACAATGCACTTACAATGCCACCAGGAAGAATAACGGGAACTTCCAGGGACCTAGGGGAGCGGGGAAGCGGACACAGCAGGGATATCGGCTGTCAGTGATCTTAGCTGACCCTCGCACAAGCGCATATTATACATGGACAATGCACTTACATGCACCAGGAAGAAGAAGGTGAACTCGGGGACTGAGCGGGGAAGCGACACATGCGAAGATAGTCGGCGAGAGGATCTTAGGGACACCCGCACAGCGCTTATACACGGACAATGTGCACTGACATGACACCAGGGAAGAAGAAGGTGAAACTCCGTGGACCTGGCGGGGACGCGGGAAGTGACAACATGCTGGATACAGGCGCAGGATCTAGTGAACCCCGCTACAGCGGCATATACAACTGGACAATGCCTTACATTGCACCAGAGAAGAAGAGAAGCGTGAAACCCGGGGACTGAGCGGGGAATGGAAGCGGTACACCCATGACAGGATATGGCGGGGGCTAGGATCTTAGTGACTCCCCAGCACAGGCTTCAACTTACGGACCAATGCACTGTATTCTTGCACCAGGAAGAAGAAGTGAACTACCGGTGGTACCGAGCGGGAAGGTAAGTGACACAAGCAGATATCGGGCGCACGATCTTGAGTGATCCCCGCACAGCCGCCACATTATCACGGACAATGCACTAACATGCACAGGGAGAAGAAGGTGTAACTTCGGGGACCTGAGGAGCTGGTGGAAGAGAACGACACAGCAGGTAGATCGGGCGGCACGGAATATTAGTGAATCCCCCGCACAGCACATATACACGGACATGCATTAGTGGATCAGCCCAGCATGGGTAAGTATAATGTGCCCATGTACTGGAAGCCACAAATTAGATTAGTGATAAGCAGTTTGGGTTGTTGTCTTTTGTGTGTCGTTTAGTTCTATTTCCTGACGAGAACCCTTGCGGTAGTACTACTGCACGCCAATCAGCGAGGCAATTTCATTTTATAAGCCAACCTGAAGACTTTGATCACAGGGGCACTATATGCGATTACATGTGGTGGCACCTCACTACAATGGACTCTCAACAAACGACCAAACAACCAAATTCAGCTTACTAGATTAATTGTGTGTTAAACCAGCTATGCAATAATAGTTGTAGGTCTCTTGTGAATGGAGAATTTGTAAATAAAAATGTTTTGAAAAAACAAGAAATAGAAAAAAAAAAGAAAGAGGACTATAGGGGCTCATTTCTAAGGGTTACGCGCACTTTCGTCGGGTTCACCGAATATTTCAGTATTTCGACCGCTTCCACTAGACAGAAATGTGGGGGCGTGGGAGTCGGCAAACCGACCGGATTCGGAAAACAAATTGGGAAGGCGACATTGGGGGTATTTAAAGGAATCGGGTGCCCAAACAATTTGTCGGTAAATCACCAAGATCCTGGAATGTTGCTAGCCTTTTTAATCTTCTACGCCTGAGCGTTGGAAGGAGGACAAACATCGATAGTAAGGAAGCTCCTTATGTTGGGAGGGAAGGACTAGTGAGAAGAGCGGTTTTGTACCACTATGCATAGTGAGTAGTGTGAGGACGCAAAAAAGTCCGGAGCAACCTTACAGTCCTTTAAAGATCTGTGGCTGCTCACAGTGGGGGCCTCCTTCTCATTTAAAGTCAATAATGGCTTGCATTACCGGCAGGGCCGTAAAAGGAAGAGGAGGGGAAAGGAAAGGGGGGAGGTTACCTGACGGTTGTTTTTCCTGTGATGAAGATAAAGGGCCATAAGGAGGGGGAGGGTTTGATGAGGAGTTGAGGGGGGACGGGGGCCGGGGCGTTAATATGCTATCGAGAGCTGTGGCTGGCCGCCGCTGAAGCTTGAGCACCCAACAACACGGGGAGGCAAATAGAATAGCGAGAGAAGCCCGACTATTTCATTTAAGGACCTCCCTTTTCCTCTAAATCCCGACACGCACTGGCCACGCACGATGGCACGTGGCCTACTCCATGCCAAACAGACCATCGTGGACGCGGCAGAGCACATAGCGCACAAAAACCCTCAAGCTTTCCAATAAACTCCTGGCCTCTCGGGGTAGCATCCTCAAAATAACGGGGACCTTCCCCTGGGACGCGACCCCGCCGCTAAGGCCAGTAATATGGCACCTCCCCTCCTCATATTACAGGAGCGGAACTATAGATACCACCATGAGCCCTCCAATTACTGGAGAACCCAACTCACAAAGAAGCTCTCACATGAAGCCATAATTCATCGGGGTCTTCCCCTGTTCGCAATCCCGCAAACTAAGACAAGGTCAAGATAAAGATAGCTTTGGATAATACACCAATTTCCAAACTTGAGATAAAACGGGTCTCAGAAAGTAGGTAAAGCAATGTTAGAGCCTTCCGCGCCACTTCATAAGGCTAGACCTGCTGACAGCTCCCTATCCAGAAGAGAACAGGAGGTTAAATGATTTGGGAGACAGAGTGTCACAAAAGAAGCTTGTAAAAATTGGCGAGAAGGTAAAAGCTTTTGCCCACACACAGCTTAGTGGACTTCTCATAAACAGCTTAGGAGAAAGCAGCAGTTTGTGCTATCCAGGCCAGTAATTGATTCAGAGGCCGTTTGACAGAAGAAATATTCAAAATGAGAAGTTACTCCAATTAATGCCGGCCATATGTTGGCGCTTTATAGTTCAAAGTCTCAAATCAACAACCTCAAACGCCCTCCCGAGGTAGTTAACTGATATGGAACTTGGCATTGATGGAGCTCTCAGAGTCACCAAACCAGCTATTTACCTAATCGGTTACCAATGATGTACTCGCATGTTATATTCTTCATGTTAAGGACAGCTGCTCACACAAGCAAGAAAAATGCACACTCACGCACAAACCCAATACAAAGAAGTCAGGCTTTTTGTGGAATCTACTACAGGATGTACAAAGAGTACAAAAATCAGAAACGGGGAGGAAATAGATAGGAGTGGGCTCGACCTGCCGCGTTAAGGGACTTTTTTTATCTCCACTTGAAATGCGTGAGCCACCTGCGCAACCCATGTAGGCGGCTATAGGCGCAAAACCTCAACTCTACCTGATGAATCACCCTAAACTAGGCGATTCCAGTCACCGGGCGCGAGCCGACGGACAAGGCAAAGTAAAGTAAATACGAGAGAATGCGAACACTGTACTCCTCAAGGAGGTTGAATATACATTTAAAGAAAAAGACCACCATGAACCCTAAGACAAGGTAACTGCCTCATTTATGATCGCCCTGCAATATTCTCTCCTCTTCCAAATGTCCCATATACCCTCAAAATAAGGAACTCTCCTGGGCATACGGCAAGGCCAGACAATGGACTAGATCCCTATAGGGGAAACTGACCAGGCTCTGCACGGAGATCATCATGGCTACATAGCCAATATCGGTCTTCCCTTCTGCAATCACGGTCAAGACATAGACAGGAAAAGCATATAAAGACCACCTCTGTGATAATACAAAAGATAGCTGTACCATTACTATTACTACTACTAAACTTTCCATATATATTTAGGGATCCACTAAACACCACCCCCACATTTTTATCCTGCAATTTGGAAGAATTGAACCGAACATATATGATTGTCCATATCTACTATGTCTATTCTTCAACTAAGAAACCAAAAGTATCACTACATATTCTACCAGACATACAGACAAAGAGGTGGCCTTAGTTCCCAATATAACGGAATACTAGACAAAGCAAATAACAGACCAATGGAAATAAGCTGGTGGCAAACCTCCACAGAGAAAGCCTGGGTGGATCTGGAGGACCTACCTGACAAAATCAAGGCACTCAGGAATAGTATGTAGAGCAGCAATGTGGGACTACTCCTCAGGTAAGGTGCAGATCAAGGGCCTACCATCAACACATCAGACTGGCATCCAAACAATCTCCTAAAGTCCTAAGCACCCCACTACACCCTCAAATTCTCCTATCTCCTTTTAGAAACCAAATAACCAGATCTCAAGCTTCCAGACTTAAAATACTAATCTGTTATGATATAGCGCACAGAGCACAGTATGGTTTTGGAGTGTGGGGGAACATGTAGGAATACCCGATATAACCCAGCATAAACTCGGAGAAGAGAACATACAACTCTTGCAGATGGTGATCTGGTTGGATTCCGAAACCCATCCCAGGACCCCAGCCGCTCGCAAGGCAGAAGTGTCCACACCAGCACTGCAGGTTACTAGAATGGAAATCATCCAGATTATTCGCCCGCCATACCCTTCTCCTGATAATAGCTACAAATACTTGCCTCCCATGTTTCCTTACATCCTTTCTACTCCCCCCTTTTCCCCCCACTCTCCTCCCCGCCCCTGCATCCTGCGCTCCATACACCAATCTCTTTAGCTTGACTTTTCACCATCCTACCTTCTCTGCCTATTTCCCACTACCTGCTCCCTTCCGTTATCCCCTCCCTATTCCCTATGATTTCCTTTTCTACTACCTCCGTCCTCCCGATTTACTTCCCTTCTCTGACCTAAAGAATAAATAGATCTACCAGAAAAAAAGAAACGCAAACTAGAATAAGAAAGGCATTTTTGCATTATAAAAACACTGGGCAGCTAAAAACATCCTGGAAAAAAAACCATTATATCGGGAAGAACTGGAGAGTAAACTGTGATCTTACTCAGTGCTATAAAACCTTCCAATTTACCCATCGACCTCAGGTTGCACCAACTACTTACTGAGAAGCAATCACTAAGCAACAATGCGATGGTTCACCAGCCAGACCGGCCTCCAACTACCCATCTCTCCTGGTGTGGAGGAGAGGGTGCTGGGGGCTATGGGGCACAAACCTTATACAGATTATGGAGTTGTCCGTAGTAGTACAAACTCTGGGAAGCCTCATTTAACAATAAGCAATTCATCATCTCCCAACCACCCCACCAACTTCGCCTTAACTTTTACTAGATTCGAAAACATACAGAAGTGTGGTGGCTCATCTCTCCAGGCCACCAACTAACATACGAGGACACTGGAAAGAGGCCGTGGCCCCCAAGCTAGAAGAGGACATAGCTCCACAAACTCAACCGGCACATAGGAGAGACTTCTCTCCTTTCCAACCTACACTTGCATAGCAAATACCCGACTAAATGGAAGCCCTTGTTAAAGTGTTCATTTGCATGATAATAAGCGACCATTATACAGAAAGGGTAAATTAGTATATGCTAGCATACATAACATCAATTGGGGCTTATTTACAGGGTCTGCAGACGCACTTTTCGAAGGTTGTGGGGCTTTGTCGCAGCTGTGAAAGCTATTTGCAGGGGATTGTGTCACATGCGATCCGATTTTGGCGCTAGCGGCACCGTCTTCATGCACAACAGAGAGAAATGAGGGGGGCGGGCTTGTAGGACGATCCGAGTGATGTTGGACTGGCGAGGGATTTAAACATTCAAATTGTGTTGCAAGACAATGCACTTACATGCACCGGAAAGAAAGGTGAAAACTCGGGACCTGAGCGGGGAATGACACATGCAGGATATCGGGCCGATCTTAGGACTCCCCGCACAGCCATTATAACACGGACAATGCACTTACATGCACCAGGAAGAAGAAGGTGAACTCCAGACCTGAGGCGAGGAACGCGAATATGCAGATATCAGGTGCGGATCTTAGTGAATCCCCCGCGCAGCACATATACACACGGACAATGCACTTCCATGACCGGAAGAAGAAGAAGGTGAACTCCGGGTGGGACTGCGGGGAAGGACACATGCAGGATATCGGTGCACGATCTTAGTGACTCCCCGCACAGCGCATTATACACGACAATGCACTTACAGCACCAGAAGAAAGAAGGTGAACTCCGGGGACCTGAGCGGGGAAGCGACACATGCAGATATCAGGTGCGGATCTCTTAGTGACTCCCGACAGCACATTATACACGGACAAGCACTTACATGCACCAGGAAAGAAGAAGGTGAACTCCGGGGACCTGACGGCGGGGAAGTGACACATGCAGGATATCAGGGGCACGATCTTAGTGACTCCCCGCACAGCACCGTATATCACAGACAAGCACTTACATGCACCAGGAGAAGAAGGTTGAACTCCAGGGACCTGAGTGGGGAAGCGACACATGCAGGATATCGGTGCAGATCTTAGTGACTCCCCGCACAGCGCATTATACACGGACAATGCACTTACATGCACCAGGAGAAGAAGAAGGGAACTCCGGGACCTGAGCGCGAGGAAAGCGACACATGCAGGATATCGGGTGCACGATCTTAGTGAATCCCGCACACGCGCATTATACACGGACACATGCAATTACATGCCCACCGGAAGAACGAAGGTGAACTCGCGGGAACCGGGGACCTGCACGGGGGAAGGGACACATGCAGGATACTCGGGCGCACGATTTATGACTCCCCTGCACAGGCATTATACAGGACAATGCCGTACATGCACCAGGAAGAAGAGAGGTGAACTCGGGGACCTGAGCGGGGGAACGACAATACAGTGATATCGGGCGCGACGACGATCTTTGTGACCCCCCGACACAGCGCCTTATACACGGACAATGCACTTACATTGCACAGGAAGAAGAAGGTGAACTCCAGGGACCTGAGTGGAAGTGCACCATGCAGGATATCGGGTGCAGGATCTTAGTTGACCCCCGCACAGCGCATTATACACCGGACAATGCACTTACAGCACCAGGAAGAAGAAGTTGAACTCCGGACCTGCGGCGGGCAAGCGACACATCATGAAGGTTGGGCGCACCGATTTAGTGACTCCCCGCACAGGCATTACTACACGGACAATGCACGCTACATGCACCGGGAAGAAGATGAGTTGAACTCCAGGGCACCTGACGCGGGACAGTGACAGATGCAGGATATCGGGTGCAGGATCTTAGTGAATCGCGGCACAGCGACTTTGATACACGGACAAGCTACTTACATGCACTGGGAAAGAGAGAAGGTGAACTCCGGGGACCCAGCGGGGAAGTGACACATGCAGGATATCGGCACACGATCTTTATGACTCCCCGCACAGCGTATACACAGACAATGCCTTACATGCACCGGGTAAGAAGAGATGGTGAACTCCAGGGACCTGAGCGGGGAGGGAAGGACAGCATGCAGGATATCGGGTGAGGATCTTAGTGAATCGCGGCACAGCGGCATTATACACGGACAATGCACTTAATGCACGGGAAAAGACAGAGGGGCTGAACTCCGGGGACCGAGCGGGGGAAGTGACACATGCAGGATATCGGGCACACGATCTTAGTGACTACCCGCACAGCGCATTATACACGGACAATGCACTTACTTATGCACCAGAAAGAAGAAGGTGAACTCCACGGGACCGAACGGGGGAAAGCGACACATGAGGGATACGAGTCACACACGATCTAGTGACTCCCCTCACCAGCGCATGATACACGGACAATGCACGTACATGCACCAGGAAGAAGAAGGTGAACTCGGGGACCTGAGCGGGGAAGCGACATATCCAGGATACGGGCGCGCACGATCTAGTGGACTCCCGCACAGCGCTTATACACGGACAATGCACTACATGCACCAGGTAGAAGAAGGTGAACTCCGGGGGACCTGAGCAGGGAAGCGACACATGCAGGATATCGGGGGCAGGATCTCGTGACTCCCCGCACCAGCGCATTATACACGGACAATGCATTACATGCACCAGGAAGAAGAAGGTGAACTCCGGGGACCTGAGCGGCTGGAAGCGACACGCAGAGATACGGCGCCAGGATCTAGTGACTCCCCGCACAGCGCATTACACGGACAATGCACTTTACATGCACCAGGAGAATAAGTGAACTCCAGGGACTAGCGGGGAGGAGAAGCGAACATGCGGATATCGGGTGGATGGATCTGTGTAGTGGACTCCTCGCACACACGCATTACACGGACAATGCACTTACATGCACCAGGAAGAAGAAGGTGAACCCGGGGACTGACGGGGAACGACAATGCAGAATATCGGGCGGAGGATCTAGGGACACTCCCGCACAGCGCATTATACACGGAAAGCGACTTACATGCACCAGGAAGAAGAAGGGGTGAACTCCGTGGACCTGAGCGGGGGAAGTGACACATGCAGGATATCAGGCGCAGGATCTTAGTGACTCCCGCCACAGCGCACTTATACACGGACAATGCACTTACATGCACCAGGAAGAAGAAGGTGAACTCCGGGGACCTGAGCGGGGAAGCGGACACATGCAGGATATGGGGGCAAGATCTTAGTGACTCCCCGCACAGGCATTACCACGGACAAGGCACTTACATGCACCAGGAAGAAGAGAAGGTGAACTCCGGGGACCTGAGCGGGGAGAGTGAAATGCAGGACTATCGGCACGATCTTAGGACTCCCGCACAGCGCTTATACACGACATGCACTTACATGCCACAGGAAGAAGAGGTGAAACTCGGGGACCGAGCGGGGAAAGGGGAGCGACATAGAGGATATCGGGCCACGATCTTAGTGACTCCCCGCCCAGGCACCATTCTCAGACGGACGGACAATGCACTTTCGTGGATCGCCCAGGATGGGTAAGTAAATGTGCCCCATTGTACTGAAGCCACACCTTAGACTTATGATAAGCAGTTTGGGTTTGTCTTTTTGTTTGTTTAAGTTCCTATTCTGACGATAACCCTTGCAGTACTACTGGACGCAATCAGCGAGTGCAATCATTTCATTTATAAGCAACTTGAAGACTTTGATCACAGAGGACTATATGGATACAATGGTGCACTCACTAACTGGACTTTCAACAAACCGACAACAACCAAATTACAGCTTACTAGTTATTACTTGTGTGTAAACCAGCTATTGCAATATATGTGTTATCTCTTTGTAATGGAGAATTTTTCAATAAAAACTGTTTGGAAAAAAAAAGAAAAAGAAAAAAAAAAGAAAGAGACATATAGGGGCTCATTTACTAAGGGTCTTAACGCTGCACTTTCGTCGGGTTTCCCGAATATTTCCGTATTTCCGCCGGCTTTCACGCGACAGAAATCGGGGGGCGTGGCTGTCGGACAACCCGACGGATTCGGAAAAACCGTGGAATTTAAAAAAAAATTGGGTCACAAGATCAGCACTTACATGCACCGGGACAAAGAAGGTGAACTCCAGAGGACCTCGGCGCAGCAGCGACACCTGGTGGATATCGGGCGCACGACCTTAGTGAATCCCGGCAGCCCCGAATCAGCGTCAGACAACGCGCCGCGGGATCGGGACTGTACCGGGTAAGTAAATGTGCCCCAGAATGTCTCTGGGCCTGTGAGGATCGGCACCTCCCAGCCCCAGCGCCCTGTGCACACGTTCCAGTTTCAGCCTGGGAGAAGCGGGAGCCCCCAGCAGAGTAGTAAATAGGTCGATAACCGTCTTTTCCAGCTCAGGGAAGGGAACGTCCTCTGCCAGCCCCCTGATGCACGGATTATTTTGTCTGTGATGTTTTCCTAAATCCTCCAAGTGCGCTGGAATGTGAAGCAATCTAATTGTGCGCCCTTACTGCACCATATGATGTTCCCCCGTCTTGTATATGTATCATCAGCAATGGATTCTACTTCCTCCTCCTGCACCTTTCTCATCCAGCACCTGTGAGCCCGCCATCTTGGGAGCGGGACACGTAGCCGCGGTGGCTTGGGAACTGTGTACATATTTGGGCTGCCACCTCTTCTTAGACATGAGTTCAGGCAGTGAACAGAGTGGGTGATAGGGTGCTAAAGCTGGAAAGGTAGCGGGGCAGGCGGGAGCTCCACTACAACGTGCCTCCCTCTGCCAGAAATAACTGCGCCCACTCTTTCATAGAATTTATTAACATTGGCCAGTAAAAAAATTAATTCAATATTTTGGCAATAAAATGTCCCTTTAGTCCAAATTTTTTAATTTTTAAGAGGAGAAAACTTGCTCCAAATTGTGTCACAAAATTTCTCTCGATTACAAAATCCCCCCCCACTAGTGGTTGTATGGGCGCACAGCAGGGCACAGAAGGAACGCAGCACAATTGGGCTTTTGGAGAACAGATTTTTCTAACACAATTTTTGGGTGCCAGGACATGTTTGCAGAGACCCTGGAGTAACAAAACATTGTAAAGCCACAACAAGTGACCCCATTTTGTAAAGTAGACCATTTTGAACCCACAGGTTTTTCATGTCACTTACAGAAAAACAGGACCCAGTGCTCCCCTCCAGTATATAATTCCCTCAGTGGAAAAATCGAAACCCCCCCTCCCCCGATCACGCAGACTATCCAAAGCCCCCCAGCACGTCCGAGGGAATAAAGGGTAAAATATGTAAGTCATATAAAATCCCTGGCACAAAACTTTCCAGAAATAATTGCAATTTCCATCTCGGGCTCCATTGCGCACCATATATGGAGACCACCTGTGTGTCCTATACGCGCACCATATATGGAGACCACCTGTGTGTCCTATACTCTCACTACACCACATTATAAACATGTCACACCTTGCTAAAGGGGTGCACTTTCCAAAATTAGAGTCTCTTATAGTTTTATATGTTTTTGGGGGGTTGTTTCATCTTTTATCCCCAGTGACTTACAAAGATTTGGGATACAAGTAACTTTTTTTGGGAAAATGTTCACCTGTTTCCTTTTTGGGGCCGGAATGGATGATATACCTATAGAGGCAAATACACATATTACACCTTGTTTAATTCTCCAAGGGGTGTTCTTTCCAAAATGTTGTCACTTGTTGGAGTTCCCCTCTGTTTTGTACCACTAGGGCTCTCTAAATGCATCCTGACACATGAAGAATTTCAAATTTGGCTCCAAAATGCTCATTTCACCAAGTGTATCACACTCCACCACATATTACACCTTTGCTATATTCTCCATGGGGTGTGGAGGATAAGCTCCTCCTCCTGAAATCCTCTGTGCTGCTCCTCTAGCTATGATGTCATTGTACATGTGACCTCTGTGAGGATAAGCTCCTCCTCCTCCTGAAATCCTCTGTGCTGCTCCTCCAGCTATGATGTCATTGTACATGTGACCTCTGTGGGGATAAGCTCCTCCTCCTGAAATACTTTGTGCTGCTCCTCTAGCTGTGATGTCATTGTGCATGTGACCTCTGTGAGGATAAGCTCCTCCTCCTGAAATCCTCTGTGCTGCTCCTCCAGGTATGATGTCATTGTACATGTGACCTCTGTGGGGATAAGCTCCTCCTCCTGAAATCCTCTGTGCTGCTCCTCTAGCTGTACACTCCACCACATATTACACCTTTGCTATATTCTCCATGGGGTGTGCTTTCCATGGCTTTATACATTTTGGGGGGTTGTTTCATCTTTTATCCCTTGTGGCTCACAAAAATTAGGGATAGAAGTAACTTTTTGGGGAAAATGTTCACCTTTTTCCTTTTTGGGGCCTGAATGCATCATATACATGTAGGGGCAAATAAAGGTGAACTTTCCAAAATGTTGGGGTTCCCCTCTGTTGTGGTACCACCAGGGCTCTCCAAATGCATCCTATAAAGGATTTCTGTCAAATTTGGCTTCTAAAAGACCAACGTCCCTCTTTCCCTTCTGAGCCCCGCTATGTACCCCTACAACAGGGTAGATACACCTGTGGGGCAATTCTGTGCTGGGGAGAAATAGATTTACACATTTCTGGGGGATGTTGTATCTTTAATCATTTGTGGCTTAAAAAATTAGGAGTAAATGTGACTTTTTTGGGAAAATTTTCACCTTTTTCCTTTTTGGGAGCTAATTGAATCAAACACCTGTTGGGGTAAATACACGTATTACACCTCGCTAAACTCTCCAAGGGGTGAACTTTCCAAAATGTTGTCACTTGTTGGGGATCCCCTCTGTTTTGGTACCTCTAGGGCTCCCCCAAAGCATCCTAAAACATGAAAACTTTTTCGGTCATATTTGTCCTCCAAAAACTAAACTTTCCCTTCCCAGTGCCCCCCCCCCTTCCATTTATCTTCCCCCCTCATGAAAGGGTTAACAAACTTCCCAAAGGGTGTTTTTTTATATTTTGGGGGGAGGGGGTGCAAAATGGTGTCATTTGTGGGGGGCTAATAAAGTCTCTTCTCACTAAATTGGTTCCTACACAAATAGGTTTCGATGATTTTCAGAGAAAATCGGAAAAATCGCTCCTAAAGTTATAAACCTCCGAACGTCCGAAATAAGGAAATGACGTATGAATAATGATGTCATGTTACAGCAGACACGGGGACATGTTAATTGTGCAGTTATTTCGGAGATATGAGTAACTTTCCAAAAAGTAAAACATTTGGAATTAGGAAAACATCTTTTTTTTTTCCTACAATTTTCGCCAAATTTCAATTAAAAAAAAAAATTCCTAAATTTCTCAACCAACATGAAGTACACTGGGGGTCATTTACTAAGGGCTTTGATCGCCCAGGTATTTCAGAAGTGTCACATTCGTGGCGCACGTTTTGAGTCGTCGTATAACATGGATTTGGGACCGTTCCGGTGCTCAGTCAGTCGGACCGTGCGCCGGATTTAACATGTAAATTGCGTCGCACCGACCTATGTTACAGGAGCACCACAAAAAAGATGGTGAACTCTATCGGACCTGAGCGGGGAGGCGACAGATTCATGATTTCGGGGGCACGATATTAATGACTCCCCGCACGCAGCGTTATACACGAGCACAGCAATTTTAGTGACATTTACTACATTTTTAGTAAATGTGCCCCACGATAAGATAAGAATAAAATGTCTCCCAAAAACATAATCATTGTGAACAGGGGCTGAGCGATCACTGAGGGCACCTGAGGAGGGTTTTCATAGATTTTATATAATCTTTTTTGGATTTGTTGATTATTTTGTGACCAAAAGAAAAAAAAAACATCTCCAAGATGGAGGCTCCTGATAGTTGTGTTTCTATAGACTTTTGTGAGGTGAATGGGTGACAGCAGGGTGCAGGCAGGGAGGTGACAGCTGTCAGTCAGGGGACTCTGCTTTTTATGTATATTGCTGAGGTTTTGGGGGGACACTGAGGAGATGTGTGGGTGCAGCACAATGATGTGATCTGTCTCTGACAGGATCTGAGGTAACACTGAGCTCCTCACACGGGGTGACAGCAGCTCATACCGAGCCTTCTACTGTGATTGGTCAGACAGGACTAGAAGGGCGGGAAGTGTTGCTAGGTTACAGCCTATGGCCAGAGAGGGACGGAAAGTCAGTTATTTTGCTAGGTTACAGTTTATGGTCAGAGAGGGAGAGGGGCGGGGAGTTAACCTCCTCCTGAAATCCTCTGTGCTGTTCCTCCAGCTATGATGTCATTGTGCATGTGACCTCTGTGAGGATAAGCTCCTCCTCCTGAAATCCTCTGTGCTGCTCCTCTAGCTATGATGTCATTGTACATGTGACCTCTGTGGGGATAAGCTCCTCCTCCTGAAATCCTCTGTGCTGCTCCTCTAGCTATGATGTCATTGTACATGTGACCTCTGTGGGGATAAGCTCCTCCTCCTGAAATCCTCTGTGCTGCTCCTCTAGCTATGATGTCATTGTGCATGTGACCTCTGTGAGGATAAGCTCCTCCTCTTGAAATCCTCTGTGCTGCTCCTCTAGCTATGATGTCATTGTGCATGTGATCCCTGTGGGGATAAGCTCCTCCTCCTCCTGAAATACTCTGTGCTGCTCCTCTAGCTATGATGTCATTGTGCATGTGACCTCTGTGGGGATAAGCTCCTCCTCCTGAAATCCTCTGTGCTGCTCCTCTAGCTGTGATGTCATTGTGCATGTGACCTCTGTGAGGTAAGCTCCTCCTCCTGAAACCTCTGTGCTCTGCTCCCAGTATGATGTCATTGTGACTGTGCCTCTGGGGGTAAGCTCCTCTCCTGAAAACTCCTCCACTTGTGCTGCTCCCTACTTGATGTCATTGTACATGTGACCTGTGTGAGGCGCAGAGAACTCTGGGAAGGAGAAGGGAACGCCCCTGATCACATGTGCAGACTTGTCAGCCAATCAGCGAGGGGCAGGCTTGTGTGATGTCACACGGACTATAAGAGCGGCAGCCATTTTCTCCTCTTGCTGTTATCTCCAGTGACTCCTCCTGGCTGGGGGCTCTGTGTAAGGACATAATCCTTAGCTCCTGGTCATGGAGCGGCTGGGGGCTCTGTGTAAGGACATAATCCTTAGCTCCTGGTCATGGCGCTCTGGAGGCTGCAGTCACTCTCCTCCTCCTGGAGATAGATGATAATCCATCATCCTCAGCCGAAATAGGGGGATGTGTGACCAATTCAGAATGAGCCTCAGACCCCCGGGTGACAGGCCCAGGCGTATAAGGGGCACGTCTATAACCAAATCAGGGGAGCAGATCCATCGTCCTGACCTCGGCCTGGATTGTGGCCCAATGTGTGGAGACCAGTGGGCATTTACACCAGATGTGCTCAGAGGAACCCCTCTCTCCAGCAGACCCCTGCAGGGAGCAGAGCCTTGTATGGTGCAGACCCCCGCAGGGAGCAGACCCCGCAGGGAGCAGACCCCTGTAGGGTGCAGACCCCCGCAGGGAGCAGAACCCTGTAGGGTGCAGACCCCCTCTCTCCAGCAGACCCCTGTAGGGTGCAGACCCCCTCTCTCCAGCAGACCCCCGCAGGGTGCAGACCCCTGTAGGGTGCAGACCACATCTTTGCAGGACCTCCGGTGTTTTATACCACCTCGCAAGCAGCTTACAATGGTTTTCCTGCAGCCTGACACCCCCTAGAGAAGCCAAAACAATGATTGAGGATCCAATTCTTTTCTTTCTCCGTCAATTTAATCCTCAGCCGACAAGTATAAAGGATTTAGTATGCGCTCTGTGTGCTGGCGTACACTCATAGATATAAGATGGAAGAAGTGGCGCTTATCCACCTATATTTAACAATCTTACGTGCAGCCACATCAACCTCCACACCATGGAAGAGAAAATCGTGAACAAGAATTTAACCACATATACTCGAGTATAAGCCTAGTACTTTAGCACCAAAAAATGTGCTGAAAACCCAAACGGGGCTTATATTCGAGTAAAAAAATATAGGTTTTACCAGGTTTTTGTGGTAAAATTAGGGGCCTCGGCTTATACTGGAGTATATACGGTATATACTTCATGCGGGCACTGAGTAGGAACGGTCTCAGACTCTGTTACAATACAAACAGAAAATTTAAATATTTTTTTAATATAAAACACATCGAATGATCTACGAATGGGTCATATACAATTATGTTGTACCGCAAAGAATTCTTCTAAATAGTCTTTGACGATGGAATGTTCAATGTTATTTCTTCTTAGTCAGAAGGTTAGGCAGTGTAGCATGAGTACATATCTGTAACCTGCGCGCCCCGGGTCCCGGTGCATGGAGAGGGCTCGCGTAGTAGTATGGCAGTATATGGTAGGATCGATCACACAACCTAGGGTTAAAGTACCCTCGGGAGTCTGAAAAATTGTAAAAGTAAAAATAAAAAAAAAGTTAAAAAAAAAAATTACAATAAAAAAATCTAAAAATTCAAATCACCCCCCTTTCCCTAGAACTGATAAAAATATTAATAAACAGTAAAAATCATAAACACATTAGGTATCGCCGCGTCCGAAAATGCCCGATCTATCAAAATATTATAAAGTTTTTTCACTGCGTTTAACCTCGTAACGGAAAATAGCGTCCAAAGTGCAAAATGGCATTTTTTTTGCCATTTTGAAAAATATATAAAAATTAATAATAAGTCATCAAAAGCTCGCACAGTCCTAAAAACGATAGCAATGAAAACGCCATCAAAAGGCACAAAAAATGACACCACCCACAGCTCCGTACACCAAAGTATGAAAAAGTTATTGGCGCCAGAAGATGGCAAAATCCCCCCAAAAAACTTTGTACAGGAGGTTTTAATGTTTTTAAACGTATGAAATCATTATAAACCTTTACAAATTTGCTATCCCTGTAATCGTAGCAACCCAAAGAATAAAGTAGACCTGTGATTTGGGGCGCTCAGTGCAAGACGTAAAATCCAAGCCCACAAGAAAACATCGCAAATGTGTTTTTTCACCATTTTCACTGCATTTGGAAATTTTTTTCCCGCTTCCCAGTACACGGCATGGAATATTACATACCATCACTATGAAGTGCAATTTGTGACGCAGAAAACAAACCATCACAGAGCTCTGTACATGGAAAAATAAAGAAGTTATAGATTTTTGAAGGTGGAGAGTGAAAAATGGAAGTGAAAAAACGAAAAATGGCCAAGTCGTTAAGGGGTTAAAAGCACCAACGACACATCTATTTCGTGTAGTTGTTTGGTGGAATGAATGTCCGGGAGGTTGTGCTCACAGATTCTAGGGCCCTGTATCTGTGGCTGAGATACATATAGTCAGAGCAGCATTGGTTTATATACGGCTCCCAGCATCGGTGACAGTTTAATTTGGTAACCAAGCGCGAGCCTACTGGGGTATTTAGAATCTCTGACTTGGTCAGATTGATTGTAAAGTTCGCAAGGTGGTTAAACTTTTCAAATGTTCTGCAAATCACCGGCAGAGCTTCTCTAGGGTTCGTGAGCAGAAGAACCAGGTCATCTGCGGATGCCGCTAAGTGTACTCTCTTGTTGCCCATCTGAAGAGGGTGAATGCGAGTCTCCTGTCTCATGTGTCGTGCGAGCGCCTCCAAGCAACTGATAAACAGGGTCGGGGAAAGGGGGCCCCCCTGCCTGGTGCCATTGGTGATTTTAAATGAGGGGGAGAGCACCCCACTGACTTTGACCTGCGCAATGGGGTTTAAATATACAGGCGGTCCCCTACTTAAGGACACCTGACTTACAGACGACTCATAGTTACAGACGGACCCCTCTACCCACTGTGACCTCTGGTGAAGCTCTCTGGAGGCTTTACTATAGTCCCAGATTGCAATGCTCAGCTGTAAGGTGTCTGTAATGAAGCTTTATTGATAATCCTTGGTCCAATTACATCAAAAAATGTTTAACTCCAATTGTCACTTGGGCAAAAAAAAAAAAATTGGAGCTACAATTATAAAATATACAATTCCGACTTACATACAAATTCAACTTAAGAACAAACCTACAGACCCTATCTTGTACGTAACCCGGGGACTGCCTGTAGTATAAAAATGGCTGACATGAACGCCCTTGGAAACCCAAATTTTTCCAGCGTTTTGGCCATGAACCTCTAGTCTACTCTGTCAAATGCCTTCTCAGCATCTGAAGGATCAGGGGTGTATTGGTCCTGTGGGCATGGTGAATAGCTCTCAGGAGTCGTGCCGTGTTTGCTTTCCCCTCCCGCCCTTTAACGAACCCTGTCTGTTGTGGAGATATGATTTTTGGGAAGTAATGGGGACATGCGACAGGCCAGCAGTTTTGTCCATATCTTTAGATCTACATTTAGGAGTGAGATCGGCCTGTAGTTACACCTCCTTGTGCAGTATGTGCCCTTAACATATGGGAATGCGGAGAAGTACCCTGCAGCATTGCGTTGAATGCCTCTGTGAGGTAGGGAAGCATTATGTCACCCAATTTTTTGTAGAATACGATTGAAAACCCGTCCGGGCCCGGGCTTTTCCCCGAGGGTATGGAAGCTAATATTCTCCTTAGTTCGTCAGCTGTGACCGTTCTCTGCAGGTCTTCTCCTTGTTTCCCGTCTAAGGAGGGTAAAGTTAAGTTCTCTAGGAAGTGCCTTATCTCCTCTGACCTTATCTCTTTCATCTGCTCTGTCTCCAAGGGTCGCAAGTTATACAGGTCCGCCTAGTGCTCCCGAAACTCTTTTGCGTTGGCGTCTTATTCAGATACCCTATCACCGGTCTGTGTCTTAACTTTAGAGACAAATGTACACGTTTGGGCTGATATTGCTACATGAGTCCCCATGTGCATAAAATCTGTGCTTGGCCCTCACGTATGCCTCATGCTGTTTGCACGTTAAGTGCATCTTTAAGAAGCTCACGAGGGTGGGCCTGTTCTTCTTTCATAGATACTGCCTGCGACCTTTTATAACTCCTCTCTAGAGATGCTAACTTAAGTAATAGGTCTCTTATCTTACCCTTCCTCTGTTTCTGTACTCTGGCTCGCAGCTCCAGCAGACTTTATATCTTTATAGACTCCCATAGCAGTATAGGATCTGCCACTTGTGTGTAATTCAACCTTATCGGTTCGGGAAGTTTTTCCCGCAGCTCCTGTAACAAAGCCCCGTCTCCCAATAGCGTGTCGTTGAGCCTCCAAGTCCAGTCTCGTATCGGTAGCTGATGGGCAGAGAACTCCACCGTAACTGGTGCATGGTCTGAAATGGAGGTAATCCCTATTACTGAGGAGGTGGCAGATTTGAGATGTCTATCATACGTGAACAGTTAGTCTAGCCGTTGGAAGGATCCATGGGACCCTGAGTGGAATGTGAAGTCTATTCCCTTTGGGTTATGTTGCCACCATATGTCAATGACGTGCATGTCCTGCAATGTTATCTTAACCCTGCGAAGGGCTCTAAAAGATAGGGCTGAATGTCCAGTGGACGAGTCTAAGAGTGGGTCTTAGGTCATATTTATGTCCCCCTCCTATTATCAGTGTCCCTTCTATAAAAAGCTTAAGTGTAGCCAGAACGTTGCACATCCAGGCACATTGTCCCTGGTTGGGTGCATATAGCAAAGCAAAGGTGTACATTATCCCCCCCCCTATCATTCCTTTAATGAATAAAGCTCTACCGTCTGCGTCGGTGTATTTGTCTTTCATGGGGAAAGGGGTGTCCTTGTGGATTCCTATAGTCCTTGACTCTGAGGAGGGATGACAGCTATGGCACCATTTATCAAATAACTATGGTAACAAGTGCAGAACTCCACTGTAGGCTACAAAAGGGGCAGCCTCTAGCGATATGTTTACTTTTTTGCGCCGGGAGAGAAAATCAGCATCCCTCGGCTGAGACTCGCTTGGTAACGGATGACACCCCTGTGTCTCTCAAAATCATAGCATCTTATGAGATCTAAATTTATAAGAGAAAACTAGCATTCAGTGCTACAGATAATAGGGGTTGGCAATAGTACCCCTTGTGTCTAGGGGATATATAGAAAAAGAAAATACTTATTTTGGTCGATACAAGTAGTCTGGAGGCTTTACGGTGTTCCAGCGGGGGTTAAATCTGCTGGCCCGACATGTAAGTTCATAATGTGGCAAGTTTGTAGGGGTCACCCCATAGTGTTGCACGCTGCTTAAGATCAGTCGGTGTAATGGTGAGTCTTACATACATTTCAGTAAGGCCGATGTCCCGGTGAATGTGTATCTCGACGGGGCTCCTGCCCAAATAGGTAATTCCAGACTTCTGTTGTCATCTTTCCAGAGAGGTTTCTTCTTTGCTCTCTGCTGCTTAGGTGAGTTCGCCGTGTGACATGTAAATGTCTCAGGTTGCGTATTTCTGCAGTATCTTAAAAAAAGAGCAGTCCACAGACCAAGTCTCTGGGGGGGTCAGTAGTTGCTGGCTTCGGCTTAAGGGCCCTGTGCACCCTTTCTATGACCACCTCTCCTGCTCTCTCAGCCCCCATCAGAGTGGTAAATGCCTGGCTCTTGACCGCAGGCAGTGCCTCCGAGGCCCATGTCTCCGGGAGACCTTTCAGTCTAAAATTCTTTTTCCGACTCCTGTTTTCCTGGTTTTCCAGGAGCGCCATCATCTGGCATATTTGTTTGTCTTTCTCTGAGAGCTTTTGACGTACCGCCTCCACAAACCCCGCAAATTCCTCCTGTGTGCCTTCTAGGGCCTCAACTCTATGTCCAATATGGCGGACGTCCGCCTTGATCTCATTTAGTTCCTTCATCACGGGCTGAAGTGCCGAGGTAATGATATCTTTGAGGACAGTGCGAGACATACCCAGAACATCCGTCTCCACCACCGCTCCTGAGAACGTTTCCTCTCCATCGGAGTGCCCCGTCATATCTTCGCGGCCATCTTGGGTTTTGACTCCACCGGGGAGCGTGAGGCTGTGTTTCCTCTGTGAGCACCGGGTTTGTACTGCTTCTCAAGTCGGGGTGAGCTCTGATGGTTATTACGCCCGCTGCCTCTGTACTTGACCATGATTGCTGCTTGTACCCCTGTAGCTTAGGTGTTCATCACTATCTGCGCACAGAGCTCTCGTTCTATGCTGCCCCCAAATCCACATACTTTCTGTAGTGATTTCTGCTCCAATCCCGGGGTGTCCGTTTTGGGGGATCTGTATACCCCAAATAGGAAGTGAATAGGAAGAAATCTGTGTGCAATCCCCATACTTTCTGTAGGATGTGTATATGTAGAATCTGTGGGCAGAAAGTGAAGCCTGGCCAGGGAGCTAATGTTGGCACCACGGCCCTGCGTCAACACATGCAGCATCACCATCCAATGGCCTGGGAGAAACGTGGAACAGATGTGGAGGTCCAGCAACATCAGCAGCACCTAGTGGCACACATGCCATTTCAGCATGTCTTGACATCATCTCCCGGTCCAGATGCTCCTGCTCCTCGCTACGCATGGCTTGTGCCAAACTGAGGTGGAGAGTTCCAAGACACAGTTTTTTTTCCCAAATAGGCACTGCCAGCCCTTCACCAATATGTAGAACAGAAGATGGGCCAGTCCTTGAGCTTATCAGTTTCTTCCAACGTTCACGGCAGCGCGGACGTGTGAAACTGTAATTACGGTCAGGGCCAGTAAAAGTCCTTTACGGCCCACTGGGTGCATGTGCTTCCCGCTCAGCCACACCAACAACTTGAACAAGAGACGCCGCTTTCTCCTCCACGTTGTCAAACTGCTGCTCCTGCGCCAGTGTGCGCCTCCTCCTTCTCCAACACCACCTCGGCCTCCACAAGTCTAAGTCCATCATGCCACATGTGCAGGGCACAGGGGTGTCAGCAGAAAAACCGACGACGGCTGGATCTTTCAACCTAAAGATTGGATGTGGCTGGGTCTTCTAGCAGGAAGGTGGGCCATGGCTGGGTCTTCCAGTATGAACATATGTCTTAGCCGGGTCTTCCAGCATGAAGTTGATTATGACTGGATTGGTTGTGATTTCAGACAATCAGAGACATCTTTGGTTCGCAGCTCGTACAGCAGCCTCCACTCCGATTCTCATCCTTATGTGACTCACACCATGAAAGTCCTAACAACCATTATGGACCCAAATTTGGCAGTCTGGATTCACTGATCTCTAGTTTTCCAGCAGGAAGACCGACCGTGACTGGATCTTTTAGCCTGAAGATGGGTTGTGGCCGGGTCTTCCAGCATGAGGATGGATTTTGACTGAGTCCTCCAGTTTGAAGATGGGTCTTGGCCCGGTCCTCCAGCATATAGATGGGTTGTTGCTGTGTCTTCTAATATGAAGATATGTCTTAGCTGTTTCTTCTTCATGCATGAAGTTGGGTCAAGGGCAGGTATTCTACCAGGAATATGGTCGTGACTGGGTCTTTCAGCATGAAGATGATTATGGCTTGGTCTTCCAGTAGGAAGATGGGTATTGGCCGGGTCCTCCAACATGATGATGCTTTGTGTCTGGGTCTTTCAGCATTACAATGGATTGTGACAGTATCTTCTAGCGTGTAGATGGGTCATGGCGGTATCTTCCAGCATGTAGATGGGTTGTGACTGATTGGTTGTGATTTCAGACAATCATCTTGGCTCGCATTTGGTACTCCACTCTGATTCGCATTTTCATATGACTACTATGACACTATACAAGGTTTAACAACCAGCTTGGACCTGAAATTGGCAGACTGGATTCACTGATCTCTAGTTTTCCAACAGGAAGACCGACCATGGCTGAGTCTTCCAGCCTGAAGATGGGTTGTGGCTGGTTCCTCTAGCAGGAAGATGAACCATGGCTGGTTCTTCCAGCACCAAGATCGGTCATGGCTGGGTCTTCCAGCATGGGGATGGATCTTGACCGAGTCCTGCAGTATGAAGATGGGTCTAGGCCCTTACTACAGCATAAAATTACGTCATGGCCGGGTCTTCCAGCAGGAAGATGGTCATGGCTGGGTCTCCCAGAATGAGGATGGTTCTTAGCTGGGTCTTCCAGTTCGGTCTTGACTAAGTCAGCCAGTATGCAGATGGGTTGTGGTTGGATCCAGCAGAAAGATTGATCATGGCTTGATCTTCCAGCCTGAAGATGGGTCATAGCTGGGTCTTCCTTCCTGCAGATTAGTCCTACCTGGGTCTGTCAGTGTAAGGATGGTCTTTGTTGTGTCTTCCAGTATGAAGTTTGGTCTTTAGAGAGTCCTCCAGTATGTAGATGGGTTGTGGCTGGGTCTTCCAGTATGAAGATGTATCTTAGCTGGGTCTTCCAGAATAAAGTTGGGTCATGGCCGAGTCTTCCAGCAGGAAGATGGGTCATGACTGGGTCTTCTTTCTAGCATGAAGATGGTTGTGGCTGGGTCTTCTAGCATGTAGCTGGTTGTGCCTGGGTCTTGCAGCAGGAAGATGTGTATTGGGTCCTCCAACATAATGATGGTTTGTGTCTGGGTCTTCCAGCATGATGATAGATTGTGACTGTATCTTCCAGTAGGAAGATGGGTCATGGCTGTGTCTTCCACCATGTAGATGGGCTGTGATTGGTTGTGATTTAAGAGAATCAGAGACATCTTTGGTTTCCAGTAATTACAGCAGAAATCCATTCTAATCCTCATTAGAGACACAGCAGCAGAACATTCTGAGGAATCTGCAGGAGATAAGAGAAGGGTAAAATGTGACTGAGGTGACAGCAGGGACTGGTGAAGAGGCCGAGACTGGCAGGAGGAGGGTGAGGTTACTGAGGGCAAAATCCACAACAAGGGGGCTCCTGGTGGGGTCACTTCTACCATTGTCTCTATTAGGCCTAACAGAGCATGAGAGTATTATCATTACAGTTACTACATTGACAACAATGTATAGGATACTAGTGGCTATATATCCCCTAACCCCTAGAGTAGTGCATGTAACCATATCCTGCCACCACTAGGGGGAGCTCTCTGCAGACTGATAGCTCTACGCACGGAGAAGACCGGCCGCGGCGCGGGACATCGGCAGCACCGGACAAGGTAAGTACATGTTTATTATGTTTAAATAGCCCTCCCCAGCCCTGCCATAAAAAATTTTTTAAACCCGGATAACCCCTTTAAGTTCACTATGAACCTTAATAGGGACAGAACTGTCTTTTTAGACTTAGAACTAATAAAAGAAGGGAAAATAATTGTTTCCATCACCCACTTCAAAACTGTCACCAGCAACAGTTTTTTTTAGAATTGAACAGAGCAAATTATAACAGGATATGCTCCCCAGACAACCTAGGATCACATTCAGGAAGGCCACAACGATTAAAAATCGAATCGCACCGACACGACTAAAAATTAGAACTAAGCACACACAAATAAGTAAGATGAACATAGTTGGGGTCAGCAAATGCAGACATAAATTACGGTATGCCTATGTTGTGACACTATTATCAATGGCGCTAAAACATTTACCTCTAAAAAACACTGGGGAAACGTTCAAGATTAAAAACAACCTTTTTGTTCATCCAATTTTGTTATATATCTAGCCGGCTGTTCATGTGGCCAACAATAAGTGGGCCGCACGATACAGTCCTTAAGCATGAGGCTCAACGGACGTCGCGAACGGAGAACCAATGATCTTTGACAACCCATAAACCAGGTGATCATCACCACCTATTTCCGGCACTCCGTTTACCAAGTGAATATAATACTGCCTGTGTCCATTTTATGTTATGCCTGATGAAATCTCCGGTTTCGGAGATGAAACGCGTTGCGTTCCTTGTGTGTAATAAAGTGGATTCTTCCTTTACACCGGATCTCCGCATGAGTTTTACATACAGCGCCGTCCTGACATCTCCTCCGGGTTGTGATATATCCTCTACATCGTTCCAGGATCCCGGTCCATCGGTGCACATGGTCGTCTAGGAGTGGCCGCTGGGTTTTTCCATATTACAACACGCTTACACAATCTGAGTTCAGGTGAGAGTCCCGACTTACAGTTATGTTTCTATAGTTGCATCTGACGATATCACACAATGGTTGCGCTTTTTCCTCTTGCATCCTTGCCTTCTTGCCTCTTTAAGGTATCGGGGCTCCACTCCCCGTCTCCCCATTCCAGGTTATACTGTACATGTGGTATGATGGTGCAGCACTTGTGGAGGCTGAGGTGGTGGTGGAGGAGGTGGACACTGGTGCAGGAGCAGCAGTTTGACAACATGGAGGAGAAAGCTCTGTCTCTTGTGGAAGTTGTTGGTGTGGCTGGGCGGGAAGCACATTCACCAGTGGGCCGTAGAGGACATATACTGGTCCTGACCATAATTACAGCTCCACACGTCCGCGCTGCCGTGCACCTTGGAAGAAACTGATAAGCTCATTTATCAACACACTGCCGCTAGATGACATTGGCAGTTCTGGCCTCACAGAGTCACCCCTGCCGCAACATCCCCTTACTGTGCTGCCACCTCTGCCTGACATATTGGTCAATCAACTATGTGGATTTGACTCGGATCTACTTTATTTAACAAAAAAAAAAAATGTGAAATTGGGGTAACGAAGCACAGAACTGCACCCCAGTGAGCAGAAAATCAACTCCAGCACAGACAGTAGAAAGCAGCTGGACGCTACAGGCCGCAACATGCAAGTGTGTGAGAGTGCCCAAGATTCAAAAGGCGCCATTGTACAGTACTGTGTGACATACATAAGCTGCCGGGCGCTGATTGGCATACAGGTGACATTGATCGGAAAGTGTCTCCTTTCTCTTCCCAGAGTTCGGCCCCAGGTGAACAGTTGGTGTACTTTGTGCCATTGTGGCATTAACAGTGAAGGGGCAAAAAAAACTTTGTTCACGAATCACAGTAAAACTTTGGATAGATTCGTGAAACGAATCAAAGTTTTTCCTGAAATTCTTACCGAATTCGTTAAAATTATAGCCCATCTCTAATATTGTCTTTTGTACAGATTAAAAATTATCAGACTCCATTCCTACATTATAGTTAAAAAAGGCAAAGACCTTTTGAGCAAGAAGCTTATTTTTATTTCATCTCTGTAACTTTTATCAGCTGCGGGACATCACAATGTGGTTCCGGACATGGTACAAGCTGAGACATCTATGTGCAAAGATGAAAGCCCTGAAAGTTCTGTCCCGCTATCAGTTCTATCATTATTTGTCACAAATGAGATTTACTTTGTAGGGGAATAAGTTGCGACCAATTTAGGCGCAAATAAAAAAGGAAAAACAACAAACCAATATAAATTACTGAGACAAGAAAGAAACAAAACCAGATGCAAAATAGGGCAAACATGAGCCCAGGCTTTCGGTCCCACCGTGATGGACTGTAAGAAGACATAGTGCGCCAGCAAATACCATGAAACCCCATTACAGGGTATTGTTAAGTAGTGTTGCACTGGGATTGTGCACAAAGCGAGGCGGATTGTGTGCAGCTGCTCTGTTCCATGCGACAGAAATGCGCCGTCGCAGCGCCGTCGGAAATCCGACTGATTCAGAAACGACGCCCATATTTAAGTGACAAATTGTGTCACAAGACAAGGCACTTACATGCACCAGGAAGAAGCAGGTGAACTCCGGGACTGAGGGGGGAAGAGACACCTGCAGGATATGGGCACAGATTATTAGTGACTCCCCACAGGCACATTATACCACGGACAAGTACCGACATGCACCAGGAAGAAGCAGGTGAACTCCGGGAACCTGAGAGGGGAGGGGGAAGCGAAACATGCGGATAGCGGGCGCAGGTCGTAGTGACTCCCCGCACAGCCGCATTATACCACGGACAATGCACTTAGATGCACCCGAGAAGAAGGTGTGAACTCCGGGACCTGAGCGGGGGGGAAGTGAAAAATGCAGGATATCGGGCGCAGGATCTTTAGTGACTCCACGCACAGCGCATTAAACGGACAATGCACTTCATGCACCAGGAAGAAGAAGAGTGAACTCGGGGACAGAAGCGGGGGAAGCGACACCATGCAGGATATCAGAGCGCAAGGCGATAATTAGGGACTCCCGCACGCGCATTATACTCCAAGGACCAATGCACTTCAATGGCACCCAGGAAGAAGAAGTGTGACATTTCCGGGGCCCGAGCGGGAAGCGAACATGCAGGATATCAGGCGCAGGATCTAGTACCCCCGCCCAGCGCCTACTGTAGACAGCTGTCACCAATGCCCTATACTATGCACCCGGAGAAAGTGGAGAACTCCACCGGGGACTGAAGATGCGGGGAAAGGACAATGCAGGAGATCGGACGCAGGCTCTAGTGACCCCCGCACAGACGCATTGGATAGACGGAACAATGCGCACTACATGCACCGGAAGAAGAAGGTGAATTCCTGGGACTTGAAGTGGGGGGGGACGGAAAGCTGAGACATGCAGAAGATATCGGCGCAGGTCTATGTGACTCCCCGCACAGCGCATTATACAGGGAACAATGAATTACATGCACCCAGGGAATGAAGATGGTGAACTCCGGGGGGACCTGAGCGGGGAAAGCAGCGACCACATGACAGGATATCGGGGGCACGATCTTGTGACCCCCCGCACAGCCACATATACGACGGACAATGCTCATTACTGCACACCAGGATGACGAAGGTGCAACTCCTGGGACCTGGCAGGGGGAAATCAAAGCCGACACAGACAGAGATATATGAGCGCGCACACGATCTTAGTGAGGCTCCACCGCACAGCGCATTAGACACGGACAATTGTGAAACTTACATGCCACCCGGAGAAGATGGTGAATCGGGGACCTGAGCGGGGGAGGAGGAAGAGGACACATGCACGTATCGGGGGCCACCGATCTAGTGACTCTCCGCCCAGCCCGTCATATACGAAGGACAATGCACTTACATGCACCAGGAAGAAGAAGGTGAACTCCGGGGACCTGAGCGGGGAAGCGACACATGCAGACGAAGATGGAGAAAAGCTGTGACAGAACGTTCAAGGCTTCATTTCTGAGTAGAAAGTAACTGCTTGTACAATGTCCGGATACATTTTGACTTAAAGTTACAGATATGTTTGAAAAAATTACATTTTCTTGCTGAAATGAGGTTCTGCCTGTTGAATAAAGACAGGGAAATGGCGTCTGATCAGATTCTCAGACGTATCAATAAGACAATAAATCACTCCCAGAGGATGATCCATAGACAATTAATCATCCCAGAGATGAATCCATTAGACAGTAATACTCCAGAGATGATCCCAAGACATAAGCACTCCCCAGAGATGATCCCATAGACTATATAACCACTCCCAGACGATGAATCCATAGACAGTGATGGCAAACATTTTAGAGGCCGAGTGGCCCAAAACTAACAAAGACACGCTCTTTATCGCAAAGTGGCCAACACAGAAATGTTAATTAGTGCCTTTAATTACTCCCTTCTCTGGTCAACAGTTTTCACTTGATACCGACCCTGAGGACCCAAGTAAAAGCAAAAAATAGTACATGTTCACTTTAAAATACTCTGTGCACAGCAGTCCTGGGCTGTCTGGGACTGCAGGAAGATCCTTGAGTCTCTCTGGTGATGGCCGGGTGCCACAGAAAGGGCTCCGAGTGCCCCTTCTGGCACCAGTGCCAAGGTTAAGCCATCACTGCCATCAGACAATAATCACTCCCCGAGATGATCCAGGACAATCATCACTCCAAGAGATGATCCCATAGGACAATAATCACTCAGAGAGATCCAATCGACAATAATCACTCCAGAGATGATTCCCATAGACAATGTCCCTCCCCAGAGATGTCCATCGACAATAATCACACCAGAGATGAACCATAGCAATAATCACTCCAGAGATGATCCCATCGGAAATAATCACGTCCCCAGAGAAGAGATGATCCCTATAAAATAATTCACTCCAGAGATGGCACATAGACCATAATCACTTCCCAGAGAGGTATCCCATAGACAATAATCACTCCAGAGATGATCCACTAGGACAATAATCACCTCCCAGAGATGATCCCATAGACTATACTCAACCAGAGATGATCACATAGACAAACTCACTACCAGAGATGATCCCATAGACAATCAATCACTCCAAGAAGCTGTATCCCATAGACAATAATCACTCCAGAGCTGATCCATAGACAATAAATCACTCCCCAGAGATGATCAAATAGACAATATTCATCCAAGAGCTGATCCATAGACAAAATGCACTCCAGAGATTAATCCCATAGCCCATGAGTGGAAGTCGTCGTTACTGGGGAAATCTTACATTATAAAAATGAGTATTTTCTATGTTGAGTTTACTCATTTTGTCATTTGGGAAGTGAAACTTTGTTTCAAGTAAGACAAACGGAGGTGCAGATGTCCCCGAGCACGGATATATTTTTGCTTTTTTTTACAAATTTTTTCGGCACCAAATAGTGATCGATGCTGACCACAAAGATCTGCCAGAGTAAGACCCCATTCACTGTGTCAGAGAACTCTGTAAGTCACAGAACCCACTACATGATGAATTTTAGCTGCACCCAAAAAGTCACAAACAAAAAAAGAAATATAATAATGAATGAAACAATTACACAAAAAAAACACCAAAAACAAAGTTCTTATCATCAGCAATATGGAAGTCTTGTTTGTATGTCTTATAGTGCAGTATTATTCATATTGCTGAGTTTCTGGGCAGTTGTTACAGACAATATAGGGGAGTACTGTATATATGAGTGAAGCCGACCACGAGAGTATAAGCTGAGACCCCTAATTTTACACCAAAAACTGGGGACGGGAAAAACTATTGAGATCTAGTATAAGTCGAGGGTGGGAACAAGCGCATTGGTAACACAGCCCCCCCCCCCCAGTATTACAGCCAGCAAGATTACCTATAGTAATAGCCAGCAGTTATAAAGCCTGCCGCCCCCAGTAGTATACAGCCAGACACTATTAGTATATAGCCACCAACCCCCATTGTAGTCTACAGTAAGCCAGCCCCCGCGATATCTCGCATTGCAATCAGCCTTCTTTTTTTTTTTTTTTTTTATTTTCCATTTTTTCTTGTTTTGTGTTGAGTATACAGCTAGCCAGCCAGAAGAGACTACGGGAGTGAGTAAAATGGATAGCCGAAGCAAGGCCCCGATGTAAGTATAAAGAAGGAATAGTAGACCAAACTAACCGGAGACAAGTATGCTTAGTAAAGTGAGTAGCGTACTTATAGCCGCCGAACCCAACACAAGTAACGGTATTAACAAGCTCAGCACAGCACACAACCTTCAAAGTACAGAGGGATATGCCACCAAAGCCCCCATGAGAGTAACAGCTAGCCAAGACACAGACTTCCCCAGTAGTATATAGGCGGCAACCCCGCATGTAGCAGCTATAAGAAGCCAGCCCATAGTAGTAATCAGTAGCCTGATATGACCGCCACACCCAAGTAGGAGGAGAGCGGTAGCAGCCCCTATGAGTAATATAGCCGCCAACCCCACCCATTGTGGTATAGCAGCTCGCCCAAAACCCTCAGGTAGTATATTAGCACCTAAAACCGCCCATGTAGTATAAGCCAGCAATCCCCATGTTAGTGTACCAGCTAAACGCCAGCCCTGAGTAGTAGCATACAGCCAGCAGCTAAAACAGCAGCCTGCGCCCATGTAGTATCACCAGCCTGGCCCGCTGGGGTGCGCAAGTATAAATCCAGCTGCCTCCCCTGTAGTATACAGCCAGCCAGACCCTCCCCATGTAGTAGACAGACAGCCCACCACCGCAATGTGTAAGTATACAGCAGCCAGCCCCCATGTAGGTATACACCAGACAGACCAGCCCCACCATGTTAGAATCCGAGCATGGTTGTCGAATACAGCAAGCACCCAGAACTGTGTATGACAAGCAGCCCCCCTGTAGGATCCTAACTACAGACAGCAGCCCCATGTTAGTATACAGCCAAGACACTGAGGCCGCCGTGAGGATGACAAGGCGTAACAAAAGAATAAGGAGCGGAAGATGGGCGTCGGGGAAGGCGGAAATTAGGAGCGATCAGGCCGTGAGGGGCCAGGTGGGATTTAACAGGAGACCCAAAGAGGAGTGAGGTTATGTCAAGAGAGGGGGAAGTGAGATCAGCGGGCGGTGGGGGCCAACTGGAAAAGGAGGAAAAAGGCTCGGGTAAACTCAAAACCACCACAGGGACTTCCTCTTGGCTCCAGTTTCCTGAAGGAAGAAGACTGCGAGACATGGGGCCCGCCCTTATGTAACTAATGAGGGATTTTGTCACGCGGGACTG
>WNYA01000989.1:83280-98531 GCA_019512145.1 Engystomops pustulosus | reverse complement strand
AAATCAAAGAATACACCGAATATGAATATTTTTTAACTATTGTATAAATGATGCCTCCCCTGTCTGGGTCACCTTTGTATACAGAGGATCGGCACATATAACAGTGCCCACGCCCTACAGCTCTAAGACTGAACTATCCCGTCAAAAAGTCAGATTTTCAGCAACATGTTACCTTATAGACGCCACTAGACTAGTATGAAGTATAAGTTATCAGTGGGTACAATGGCTCCTCTCTCTTTCCTGGTGGTTGCAGTTTTCCATGCATTTGTGCATTACAGGCTGTCCCCTACTTAAAGGCACCCGACTTACAGACGACCCCTAGTTACAGACGGACCCCTCTGCCCCCTGTGACCTCTGGTGACCTCTCCGGATGTTACTATAGTCCCAGACTGCAATGATCAGCTGTAAGGCGTCTGTAATGAAGCTTTATTGATAATCCTTGGCCCATTATAGCAAAAAATCCAAACTGTCACTGTACCTCCAGACAATTTTTTTTTTTTTGGTCCCAATTCTAAAATATACAGTTCCGACTTACATACAAATTCAACTTAAGAACAAACCTACAGACCCTATCCTGTACGTAACCCGGGGACTGCCTGTATTTTACACTTTTTATTAAATGTGATCATTTCGGAACTTTCAGCTTTGCACGGCGCTCGTACTTATTGATGACGTTTCCTTCTTATCTGCCTGATGCAGGACATAAAATAAAGCCATTCTTAACCATAAGACAATGCATTTTCTTGTTATTAAAGCTTCTTTCAGCACAGACGGAGTTAAATAAAGAAATGACTTGAAGCGCGACGAGTTTATAAAAGCACGGAGCCATTTCCAGGGTGACATATTGCGTTGTGACAGTGACTGTCAGGCTTAGTTAATCACTGCACAAATGTCCTGCATCTCCTGCATCGGGAAAGCTGGACTTCTGAAATAATCTTCTCCATCCGGACGGCGCGGATCAGACGCGGGAGAAGTTCTCTCTGGACATTTGGCTTATACCTGGAAGGGGCGCCACAATCCCCCAATCCTCTGTTCTAAACACTTATCAGCCATCTCTTCACTTCTAGCGCCAGCTCCCCTTATTCAGCGCGATCTCACACCTGTCAGGTTGTTCCAGATGAATTAACTCTTTGCACGCGGCGAAATGAACGTGATCCTAGAAGCCGAGCCAAATAGTTTGCTGCAAATTCGAAAAGGAGACTAGATGATACATTTTGTCCTATTATTATTGTATATATGTATTGACCAGAAAATTATTGATTTTTATCCAGCGAATGAAGTTCATCACGAGCCGTGGGAGGGACAAATCCACTTCCATTGAAACGCGTGGCTAATATTTTTTTTTTATAACACATAGGGCGACATGTATTATCGTATCTGTGCCAAAAAAAAATGCCGGAATTTGAGTTTTTTTTTTTTGCGCAGAATTGTTGCGGATCATTTATAATGAGTTTGTGCCAGAAAGAACAGATGTTTCCAACTATCCCGACTCCTCGTTTTTTTTAAGATACAAGTGGGCGTGGCCTAATTTTTCCACATTATCTGTCACTTTTATGTGTATTTTCTTGGCAATTTTAGGCACAATTTTTGGCGCACAATAGACCAGGGAAAAATGGTCAGAGAGCAAAATTAAGGCGCAGTCCATGTGAGATTTTGGCGCACATCTCATTGATGTCGGCATTTTTATGGCGCACGACTGATTATTACCGTCTACCTATTATTTACTTACAGCCGTGCGCCACTTTAATACATCGGGCTGTGCTTTCCGGAGACTGATCTCCGATGCCGACAGTCGTGCTTGCGCCAGAATTAGTAAATCCCCCCCCCTATAACTCCCTATTTCTGCCATCCGCATTCTCCTCACACATAACTTGTCAGAGTGGAATATATTATTCAGCGAGTGAACAGTCAATGGGAAAGCGTAAGGAACCGAGTGACTTTGACAGAAGGCTTACGTGCGATGGCAAAATGGCCGGTACAAAGCTAATTTGACCTCAAACCCATTGAGATCTTTTATTATGTAGCTTACACAAACTTCTTCTGATTGTAACTGGCTTCCTTGTCCATGTCTGGGTTTGGCATGTTCCTGGCGGTCCTATCAGGGACTTATTGGGGCAGAGGTATTATCGTATCTGTGCCAAAAAAGTGTTGGGAACTCACGTTATTTTTTGGTGCATAAGTGTTGCGGATCATTTGTAAAGTGTTGGCACCGGAAAAATCCCGACTCGTCCGTATTTTTTTGGCACTAGTTGGCGTGGCCTATATTTTCAACATCATCCGCCACTTTTATGTGGAGTTTGTCGGCTTTTTAAGACGCAATTTTTGGTGCAGAACAGACCAGGAAAAAAATTGTCTGAAATCAAATTAAAAAATAAAAAAGGTGCAGTCCGTGTAAGATTTTGGCGCACATATCATTTGTGTCGGCATTTTTATGGTGCCCGACTGATTCGTTCCGTCTGCGCATGAATTACTTACAGCCGTGCGCCACTTTAATACATCGGGCTGTGCTTTCCGTAGTTGGATCTCAGATGCCGAATGTCGAGGTTGCGACAGAATTAATAAATCCCCCCCATTGACTGGCTCCTGATTTGCACTTGGGCTGCAAGTCTTTCTGTGAGCCAGGAATATGCATGTTCACACGGAAGCCGCAAGATGCTACAAGTTGATGTTATGAGAACGTGAGAACGTGGCCAGACACTGTATCTATATCACCTGGGAGTGAGCTCAAAAAACCAAACCCCTCCATATTATTACATAAATGCGTGTGATGGCTGATATTATTGGCTGTGCACATGTAGAGAGTACAGTAAGTGAACTCAGTCATGCACCAATTATACGGAAACAAGGGGCACCCGGAGAATTCACCCACGGGCCAATCTGAGACTGTAGACAACCAGAATGATAAGAGCAAGAGAGGCGCATGCACCGTTGTTGTGACTTGGTTTTTGCGACCTTTTGTTCTAGTTTTCTGTAGTGTTCCCTGAGTTAATACTCTAAAACAGATGTGAAAAGTTTGACTTTTTGAACATAAGTATCAAAAAAAATTCACAAAAATGGTGCAAATTTGGTGCAATTCCATATGCATCTAATTCAAAAATAGCATTTGCTATTCGTCTATGTAACCATAACAGCTCTTCATGAAGAGAGGTAGGTAGCCTGGACCGTGGGGCAGATTAAGACTCCCATGGGCCCTGGACTGTATGAATATTTTAGCCCCCACAAGTCTGGAATCACTTCCTACATCTGGTGCTAGAATCAGGCTTATTGGAGAATGGAGGACACGTCCCTTCTGCCTGCACTCAATATGTGGTTTTAGGACCATTGGAGGACCTTCAAAAGACCTGAAATGGTTCATGTGTATTGAGAGCAGGAAAAAGTGCACAAGGATTTCATAGGTGAAGGGCCCTGGGCTACCGCCCCCAAACTGCCTATATTATAATCTCCTACTGTAGTATGGCAATATATGGTAGGATCAATCAGATAAGTTAGGAGTCTGAAAAATAGTAAAAAACAAATAAAAAAGGGAAAAAAATGAAATAATATAAAGAATGTAAAATTTAAATAAACGATAATGGGACATGTATACCCAGGGCCAGATCAAAAGGAGAATACAGAATCCAGAGGAATACACCTATGCACCCGCCGGAGCTCGTACAGAGGCAGCACAATACTGAGGAGCTGTACAGCACCGGGGATGTCTGTGTAGCTTACATTGTGACCCATTTACATCCCCTCTTTTTCATTACCTACAGATTGATCACATAAAGCACATGGATACAATTAGCTTGTTAGATTCTGACCACCAAGTCCCTGCATGTGGTCATAGCTGTTGTTTTCAGGACACTCCCCCCCCCCCCCAAAAAAAAAAATAACCCGCATCTCCTCATGTTCTATTAAGTTCCTTGACGTTCTGCAGTGTTGTATTGTACAAAATGCATCATTTTGTTCGGTATTGAAATGGCTTGTAGTCTCATGCATTAATAAAGACATAATTAATAATACATAGGGAAAATATATTGCATTTGCACATTTGGCAAGAAGGCAGTGGAGGAAGCTAATGCAAAGAGAGCTTTATGCCTGAGCAGCCATTGGACGCTCTTTGATAAGTTTGCCGTGAGAGGCACAAATAGAATTTCAGACAAATAAATTTAGTGGCCCGGAAGCCGGGAGTGAAAGTTCCCCCGGGAGCAGAACAGAAAAATAGCCGATTAATTATTTCCCTGGGACTAGATAAATGTTCCTACTAATTATATTACAGACTAAACTTCTTGACACTTAAAGGTTACTGGTATAAAGGAAGACGGGCTGGAAGAAGACCGCTCAAGGCGGCACATGTGGCTGTGACATGGATAGATATTGGGGTGTAGCTGTGCCAGTAACCTGACATGTCCGTGTATGTGGCATTATAGATTATTGATCAGTGAGATTATGTTTCCTTATCCATAACTCAGCCATGTCTTGCCTGTAGATAGTAGGAGAATTGTCAGCTGTTGACTTACTTCTGTCCTGCTTTTCTTCTGTTGTGGAGCATATGCCTTAGGACAGTGGTGTCGAACCTGTGGCACGGGTGCCAGAGGTGGCACTCAGAGCCATTTCTGTGGGCACTCAGACCATCGCTCCAGGTCAGAGTTCACCAAATAGGACCAAATCCATCTGAACTCTCAGTTCAGCTTCTCTCTGCGCCATATTAAAGCGACACTTCATTGGCTGTTTGGAACTGCGGGAAAAGCGAGAGGGTGTTGACAGAAGTGCAATGTCTTTGGAGGTCCTCGTTCTGGAGCCACCATTCTTCTACAGAGAGACCCCGGAGAGAGGCTACAATGAGAGACTGAATTTGCCCTCCTTCTTTCAACTGTATTGGTGGCCTCAGGGGCCGATACGATTGAAAGATGAGGACGAACAGGTAGCAATAAGTTACTGTTAAAATAGCCATGTTGGCACCTAATAATAATAATAATTCCTTTATTTATATGGCGCACAAAGATTATGCAGCGATGCACATAACATGTCACATCAGTCCCTGTCCCCAATGGGGCTCACAATCTAATCAACCTACCAGTATGTTTTGGAGTGTGGGAGGAAACCGGAGGACCCAGAGGAAACCCATGCAAACACGGAGAGAACATACAAGCTTTTTGCAGATGTTGATCTGGATGGGACTTGAACCCAGGACCCCAGCGCTGCAAGGCACAACTTCACGGTAAATAAGTGGATTTGGGTTGTTTTTGGGCACTCGGTCTCTAGAGTGTTCGCCATCACTGCCTTAGGACAAGCAATATTAATAAATATGCTATAAGTCCAAACCAGTCTACCAGCTCCCCGTACATAAGTATAACCAGCATTGTGTAGGACACTTTACAAATAGACTAGACAAAACTTTCCCACTTCCTAACAATCTGTTTAGAGAAGATTCCATGTCGAGCTCTTTATGAGTCTTTCAGTGCACAGTGGACAGAACCGTTTCCCATTTCTACACCTTATTTCTGTGAGAGATTTATAATAATAATACTAATTCCTGTATTTATATAGCGCACACAGATTCCGCAGCGCTGCACAGAGTTTGCCAGATCAGTCCCTGTCCCCCATGGGGCTCACAATCTAATCACCTACCAGTATGTTTTGGAGTGTGGGAGGAAACTGGAGGACCCAGAGGAAACCCACGCAAACACTGAGAGAACTTACAAACTCTTTGCAGATGTTGACCCTGGGACTCGAGCCCAATACTCCAGCACTGCAAGGCTGTAGTGCTAACCACTGAGCCACTGTGCTATGGCAGTGACGGACAGCAGGCAGACCATGTGCACCTATAAATGTTGCCTTGTCCCCAGTGCATTGAGAACCTCGTGTGAATTGAATTTTTTCAAAACTGATGATCTTTTGAGGAATTTTCCTTTTTAATTGTTTTTACCTGTGTTTTGTCTGGTGTATATACATGCTTTTTGTATATTGTTTCAATAAAGATTATTCCGTTTTTGCTGCATGACACATGGTCTTTCTTATTTTGCATATACATCTAGAATTCTTGATCCAAACCAAGCTTCAGTTCAAAAACACAGCACCAAAACCAAAGCTTCAGTTTACAAATACAGCACCAGAATCAAGCTTAAAACAAATACTGCGTAAAAATATACTCCAAAGAGGACTACAGCACCAGGCCTGGCCTTTCTCTATTAAAAATACCAGAACCTGCCATAAAAAAATTATTGCAACAGAACCTGGTGCAGAACATCAACAGGGCACCAGAAACAGGAACAGTACAGAAATACAGCATCAGAACCAGTGGCCTAAATACTGCAGTAGGAGACGTAGCAGTTGCGCCAAATTTGTCTCTAATTGTTAGATCTCATTTGTGAACAATAATGAAAGGAGACTGAGAAAATGTGACAGAACGTTCAGGGCGTCATCTCTGCACAAAAAACTATCATTGTGATGTAACTGCAGGGACTAAAAGTGACAGAGATGGAAAAAAAAAATTCTTGCTGAAATGAGTCTTTTCCTTTTTTATTATAATTTACAGGAAATGGAGACTGATAATATTCTCAGATCTGTACAATAAGACAATGATCACTCCCAGAGATGATCCCATAGACAATAATCACTCCCAGAGATGTCATGGGAACTGTTATTTCTATGTATGGGTCATATCCCCTCTGGGAGTGATCATTGTCTATTGGAATCATCTTCTCTTGGGAGTGATGATTGTCTAGGCGATCATTCTGGGAGTGCTCACATTGTCTATGGGATCATCCTCTGGGAGTGATTATTGTCTATGGATCATCGCTGGGATTGATTAATTGTCTTAGGGGATCATCTCGTCGGGAGTGATTCATGTCTATCATGTTTGGATCATCTCTGGTAGGGATTATTTGTCTATGGGATCACCCCTGGGAGTGATTATCCTGTCTATAGGGAATCATCCTCTGTGAGTGATATTGTCTATAAGGTTGATGGGAATGGGATCATCTCTGGGAGGGATATGGTCCATGGGATCATCTCTTGGGAGTGATCATTGTCTTAGTTACAGCTCGAGATATCTAAGCACTCTCCATTTCCCTTGTAAAATATTTAATAAAAAAGGAAAAGACACTCATTTCAGCAAGAATTTTTTTTGGTCTCATCTCTGTCACTTTGTTTAGTCCCGCATTACATCACAATGAATAGTTTTTTATCTTTTGTGCCGGCCAGTGACGCCCTGAACGTCTGTATCACATTTTCTCAGTCTCCTTTCATTATTTGTTCACAAATGAGATTAACAATTAGAGCACAAATTTGCCGCAACTGCTACCCACCTAAACTGCCTACCTGCTCCAGGGACTTCTTACGTCTCCGTAATCCTACTGAGTATTTGGCACACTCTGGTTCTGATGCTGTATGCCTGTCCTGTACCTGTCCTCGTTTCTGGGTGGTGCCCTGGTCTGAGGTTCTGCACCAGGTTCTTGGTTGCAATAATTTTTTTATGGCATCTTCGGAGTATTTTTTAGAGAGAAGGCCAAGGCCTGGTGCTGTAGTCCTCTTTGGAAGCGTATATTTTTAACGTCAGTCATTTGTTTAACCAATTAAGCTAAGCTTGAGTCTGGTGCCTCTCTGTCATAAAACTGAAGCTTTGGTTTGTTTGGGTGCTGTGTATTTTGCAACGAGCTTGGTTTGGATCAAGATTCTAGATGTATATAATGCAACAATAAGAAAGACCCATGTGTCATGCAGCACAAAACGGGTGAATAATTTGTATTACACCATTACAAAAAGAGCATGTATATACACCATCACCAGAACAAACACATGTAACAAAAAACAATTAAAAAAAAAAAAAGGAAAAAATTCCTCAAAAGATCAATCAGTTTGCTTGAAAAAAAATTTATCAATTCACTATAGCCCTAAGTTCTCAATGCACATGGGAACGAAAGCAAACATTTTATTATAGGTGCACATTGTCCTCTGGCCGCTGGTCCGTCAATACACTGCCATAGCACAGTGGCTCATGGTTTAAGCACTACAGCCTTGCATTGCTCGGAGTATTGGCTCGAGTCCCAGGGTCAACATCTGCAAAGAGTTTGGTAAGGTTCTCTCATGTTTCGCCGTGGGTTTCCCGCTCGGGGGGGCTCCTCTCCAGTTTCCTTTCCCTTCCTCCATCGCCCTCCCACACCTCCAAACATAACTGGTAGGTGATTAGATTGTGCAGCCCCATGGGGGAGCACAGGGACTGATCTTGTCAAACAACGCTGTTCGGGCCAGCGACTGGCGAACTCTGTGTGCGCTAGATAAATACAGGAAATTGTATTATATTATAAATCTCTCAACAGAAATAAGTGTGTAAGAACTTGGGAAAACCGTTCGGCGCTCCACTGGGCACTGAAAGACTCATAAAGAGCTCGACATGGGCTCTTATCCTTGCCTCTTCCTAAACACCTGTTATGCAAGGTGGGACAGTTTTGATTCTGTCTAGTCTATTGTTAAAGTGTCCTACACAATGCTGTTATAAACTTATGTAACGGGAGCTGGTAGACTGGTTTGGTTTTTGGACTATATGCATTTATTAATATTCTGCCTTGTCCTAAGCCCCAGTTGATGGCGAACTCTAGATACCGAGGTGTGCCCACAAACAACCCAAATTCCACTTATGTTAAAATTTACCTTACCTGAAGTTGTGCCTTGCACGAATGTCAAGCTCTGGGGGGTCCTGGGTTCAAGGTTCCCATCCAATCAACATCCAATCTCTGCAAAAAGCTTGTATGTTTCTCCTCTCTCCATCCGTGTTTTGCATGGTTTCCTCTGCGTTCTGGTCCTTCCTCCTCTCTCCGCTCCGGTTCCTCCTGCCCACTACGACGCCTCCAAATCATAGTGTCGGGGTGTAGGAGGTTTGATTAGATTGTGAGCCCCATGTGGTACGGGCGACTTATTTGACATGTTATTTGCATCGCTGCATAACTCTTTGTGCGCCATAATAAATAAAGGAATTATTATTAATTATTAGGTGCCAACATTGCTCTTTTTAAAAAACAGTAACTTATTGCTACCTCGTTCGCCTCATCTTTCCACTCCGTATATCGGCCCCTGAGGCCCACCAATAAGTTGACATAATGAGGGGCAAATTCAAATTCAGTCTCCATCTTGTAAGCCTCTCCTCCGGGGTCCGCTCACCTCTCTCTATTGTAGCCCCTCCTCCGGGGTCTCTCTGTAATCGAATGGTGGCTTCCAGAACGCAGGACACAAACGGGAACCTCCAAACATAATTAGCCTTCTGTCACCGACCAACCCTTTCTCTCTCATCTCACGGATCACCTTCTACCACCTTCTCCACCGCTTTTCCCTTTCGATTCTTTTCTGCCCCGCAGTTCCCAAACAGCCAATGAGTGTCGCTTTAATATGGCTCATAGAGCACGCTGAACGGAGAGTTCAGATGATTTGGTCCTTTTGGTGAATCATACCCTGGATGATGGTCGAGTGCCCACAGAATGGCTCGGAGTTCCCACCGGGCTCTGCCTCCCTCTGGCAACCCGTGCCACACAAGGTTCGTCCACACCAAAACCACTTGTCCGAAGGCATCTCTTCACAGACGAATAAGAGCAGTAGCAGAAGTAAGACCATCAACAAACTCAGCTGACAATTCTCTCTACTAGCTCCATCCTATTATCTACAGCAAACATGGCTTGAGTTATGAGTGCCTAAAGGAAACATAATCTCACTGATCAATAATCTATATGCCACATACACGTACATGTCAGCTGTTAACTAGCCACTACTCAAACCCAATACTATCCATGCACAGCCACATGTGCCGCCTTGAGTCTGTCTTCTTCGGTCCTTTCTTCCACCCTTCTTCCTTTATAAAAAATAACCAGTAACCTTTAAGTGTCCAAGAAGTTTTAGTCTGTAATATAATTATTATGAACATTTATCTAGTTCCGGGAATAATTAATCAATCGGGACCGACCTATTTTCTGTTCTGCTTCCCTTGCTCTGTCTGCTCCCGGGAACTCTTTCAACTTTACCTTTCCTCCCTGCTCTTTCCCTCCCGGCTTCCCGGCCACTACATTTATTCTGTCTGAAATTCTATTTGGTGTGCCTCTCAGCACGTCACACCTCAACGGCAAACTTTATCAACAGAGCGTCCAATGGCTGCTCATGCATAAAGCTCTCTTTGCATCGCTTCCTCCCGACTGATTAGCTCCTCCCACCTCCACTGCCGTTCTTGCCCAAATGTGCAAATGCAATAAAAATATATTTTATATTTCCCTATGTATTAGTGCAATTTCTATTGTGCTTTATTATGCATTGAACTACGACCATTTCAAATACCCGAACAAAATGATGCATTTTGGTACAATATACAACCTTCTCGTCAGTCACACTTTTTCACCTGTTCCTCTTGGAACTATAGGTTACGACACTTATCTTATGGTATATGCGGCGTTAATTTTTTTTGTCGGGGGGGGGGAGTGTCCTGAAAAACAACAGCTAGACCACATGCAGGACTCTGTGGTCAGAATCACTAACGAGCTAACTAACAAGCTAATTGTACTCCATGTCTTATGGTGATCAATCTGTAGAATCGAAAAGGAAAGGGATGTGAAATGGGTCACACAACATGTAAGCTCCCAGCATCCCCGGTGCTGTACAGCTCGCTCATTATTGTGCTGCCCGCAGTCTGTAACGTATTAAATCGGCTCCGCGTGTGCATAAGTGGTATTTCGCTTCCCTGGATTCTGGATTCCCTATCTCCTTTTGATCTGCCCTGGGTATACATGCCCATTATCGTTTATATTTATAAATTTACAGTCTTATAATATTATTTTCATTTCTTTTTTTTTCCGTTTTTGCATATTCTCATTTTTTTTTTTTCCCTTTTTAATTTTTTTTTACTATTTTTTCAGAACGCCTAACTTATCTGATTGATCCTACCTCACTATATTGCCATAACTATATCGTAGGAGATTATAATGATAGGCAGTTTGGGGCGGGGCCGGCAGCCCCAGGGCACTCCTTCACCTATTAAATCTTTGCACTTTTTCCTGCTGCTCATAACATGAAAACCATTTCAGGGTCTTTTGAAGCTCCTCTCCAATGGTCCTAAAACCACATATTGAGTGCAGGCAGAATGGACTTGTCCCTCCATTCTCCAATAAGCCTGATCTAGCACCATATGTAGGAATTGTTCAGAACTTGTGGCGGGGCTAAATATTCTAACATCCAGGCCATGGGAGTCTTAATTCAATCTGCACCCCCGGTCCCGCTACAAAAACACCTACCCTCTCTATCATGAAGAGACTCTGTTATGGTTACAATAGACGAATAGCAAAATGCTAATTTTGAATTAGTCATGCAGAGGAATTGCACCATAATTTGCATTGCAAAACACCATTTTTGTGATTTTTTTTTGATTACTTACTTGTTCAAAAAGTCACACTTTTTCCACATTCGGTTTAGAGTAATTAACTCAAGGAACACTACATAAAAACTAAACACAAAAGGCTCAAACCCAGTCACAACAACGAGTGCATGCGCCTCTCTTGCTCTTGCTCTTATCATTCTTCGTTGTCTACAGTCTCAATTGGCCCGTGGTGTGAATTCTCCTGGTGGCCCCCTTTGTTTCCCGTTAATTGGTCGCACTGACTGAGTTCACGTCTTACTGTACTCTATACATGGCACAGCCAATAATATCAGCCATCACACTCATTTATGTAATAAGTGGAGGGGTTTGTTTTTTTGAGCTCACTCCCACTCATGTGATTATATACAGTGTCTCGGGGCCACGTTCTTCGCACGTTCTCATAAAACATCACTGTAGCATCTGCGGCTTCGTCCCGTGTGAACATGCATATTCCTGTGCTCACAGAAATACTTGCAGCCCAATGCAAATCAGGAGCCAGTCAATGTGGGGGGGATTTATTAATTCTGCTCCTGTCTTATTCTGGTTTATTCTGTTACTTATGTTCTTCGCACCCATCGACATTACCAACCGGCAGCTGAGATCCAACTATACGAAAGCACAAGCCCCGATGATTAAGTGGCGCACGGCTGTAAGTATTCATCGCAACGGAACGACAGTCAGTCGTCGGGCACCATAAAACAATGATGAACAATGCCGACACAATAAATGCTATGTGCGCCAAATCTTACACTTACAATCTACACGGACTCCCCTTTTTTATTTTTATTTGATTTTTCAGACAATTTTTTTTCCCTTTTTTTTTTCCTGCTGTTCTGCCCCCAAATTGGCGTCGTTAAAAGGTAAAGCCGAAACAACTCCACCACCGACCAATAAAAGTCGGCGGATTATGTTGTAAAATATAGGCCACTCGCCAACTGTAAGTGCCAAAAAAAAACGGACGATTCGTGATTTTTTCCGGTGCCCAACACTTCAACTGATCCGCAGAACACTTATTTGCAACAAAAATAACGTGGTTCCGCACCCGCTCCCTGGTATTATCACTTTTCTCGCATCACAGTATACTATATACATACCATCTGCACCCCTCGTGGCTCCCCTCTTCCACCATACCAACGAATAACCTAGATACCATTACCCCTCCTCTTCCCCAATAATAAGTCCGCTTTAGACCCTCCATGAAACATTCCAACAACCCCAGACGCGACAAGGAAGCCATACCAATCATATAGTTTTGTGTACACGTACATAAATAAAAGATATCAATAATGGTTTTAGTCATTCTAGGTCTTGTGTAACCGTACCACCCGGCCATTTTGATTTGTGTGGCCATCGCCAAAACCCTCAAACGTAAGAAGCCTTCTGTCTACAGTTCCCCTACTACCTACTCGGCTTTCCTTACGCTTCCCCTTTCCCCCCTTGACTGTTCACTCTTCGCTGAACTAATATATTCCCACTCTGTACAAGTTATGTGTGATGATAAGCGCGGATGGCAGAAATCACGAGGGAGTTATAGTGGGGGATTTACTAATTCTTTGCGCAAGCGACGGACTGTCGGCAATCCGGAGATCATCTCCGGAAAGCACAGCCGTCGAGGTATTACAGGGCACGGCTTTTAAGAACCCAATAAGGTAGTACGGAATAATCAGTCCGTGCTGCCATACCAATGAAAAATTTGAAGGAAATGGCCTACAGTCACAATGCGATGTGCGCCCAAAATTCTTCGACCTCCACATGACTTGTTCTGTGCGCTCTGGACTGCGCCTTATTTTTGCTCTTCTGAACCATCGTTTTCCCTGGTCTAATTGTTCGCTCAAAAATTGTCTGCCTAAAATTGCCAAGAAAAATACAACATAAAAGTGACAGATAATGTGAAAAATTAGGTAGGCCACCCCCACTTGTATCTAAAAAACCACCAGGATTGGTCTGGATAGTTGGAAAACACCTGATTTTTCTTCTTCGGCACAAAAAACTCTTATAACTGATCCGTCCACAAACAATTGCTGCGCAAAAAAAAAACTCAAATTCCATAAAAAAAAAAAAACACTCAAAAATTCTCCGTTCCGGCATTTTTTTTTTTTGGCACATATACGCATAATACATGCTCCGCCCTAATGTGTTATTACAAAAAAAAAAATATTGTAGCCAACGCGTTTCCACAACTTTCAACTTCCTTCAATTGAAGTGATTGCCTCCTCTTTTGTCCCCCCTCTTTCCCTTCCACCTCCCCACGGCCTTGATGGACCTTCATTCGCGTGGATAAAACCCAATAATTTTTTCGTGTCAATAAGATATAAATAAATAAATAATAGGACAAAATGTATCATCTAGTCTCCTTCTTCGAATTCGCCAAACTATTTGGCTCATTCGGCTTCTAAGGATCTGACGTTCATTTGATCAGTTCGCCGCGTGCAAAGAGTAATAATTCTCTTCTGGAACCAACCTGACAGGTTGGATCGCGCCTGCTGAAATAAGGGAAGCTGGCGCTAGAAGAAGTGACAAGATATGGCTGCATAAGTGTTAGAACGAGGATTTGGGGGAATTTGTTCGTTCCCCTTCCAGGATAATAGACCCCAATGTCCATATGAGAACTCTCTCTCCGCTCACTTCTCATCTCTAACTTCTCCCCCGCGTCTGATGCCGCGCCGGTCCGGATGGAGAAAGGATTATTTCAGACGTCCAAGCTTTTCCCCCTATTGCAGGAGATGCAGGCATTTGGCGCAGCTGAATGTATAATACTAAGTCCTGACAGTCACTGTCGCACCAATCAGCCACACAACTTCAAAACGCAATATGTCACCCTGGACAATGGCTCCGTGCTTTTATAAAACTCCGGCGCTCTTCATCAGTACATTTTTCTTTATTTAACTCCAACTCCGTCTGTGCTGAAAAAGCTTGAAGCTTAATACCAAGAAAATACAAATGCCATTATCTTATGGTTAAGAAATGGCTTATATTTTATGTCCTGGCAATCCAGGTCAGATAAGAAGGAAACGGCCATCAATAAGTACACGAGCGCACGTGCACAAGCTTAACAAGTTTCCTAAATGAATACACATTTATAAAATTGTAAATAAGGCAGTCCCCTTCCCCAGATGATCCCATAGACAATAATCACTCCCAGAGATGATCCCATAGACAGTAATCACTCCCAGAGATGATCCCATAGACAATAATCACTCCCAGAGATGATCCCATAGACAATGATCACTCCCAGAGATGATCCCATAGACAATAATCACTCCCAGAGATGATCCCATAGACAATAATCACTCCCAGAGATGATCCCATAGAAAGTGATGAAGTCGTTACTGGAGACATTTTACATTTTAAAACTGCTCCGAAGTATTTTCCATGTTGCATGGAGGGAATTCTTCATTTGGGAACCTAAAATGTATGTTTTTAGTAATGAAAAGTGATTTTTTTTTTGGAAGTGCAGCTGCTCAGATGAGGTGCATTTTCTGTGCCTATTTTGCGACTTTTTAGGCGCAAATTAGTGATAGATCCCGAGCAAACATCTGTATAGCAGCCGCTCACTATGTCAGATAAGGCGCAGGGACTCAGAACCACTAAGTGCCGGACTTTGCCGTGCGCCAGAAAATGGGCCAAATTAACAAGATGTGCCAGATTTTTGCGCTAAAAAAATGCTCAAAACAGTCTAACAGTCTATGATCAATGTCCCCCAAGCTTTGTATTTAATTCATTTAAATAAGTTTACGGCCAAGCCCAGGATTCAAACCCCAGACCCTCTGCAATAGAGACAGGAGCCTCTGCCCACTAGGCTACAAACTCAGGGGACATCAGTGAGAGGATTTTATATAACTAAGAGATTCACTGTTACATTGTGACACACTGATACATAGAG